>ML378737.1:128422-196566 GCA_005239525.1 Nicotiana knightiana
GGGTTTTATGAAGTGTAAGTATTGAAAAAAGGAAGATTTTTAAGAATATATTTGAAAAAAGAAAAGGGGGGGGGGGGGGGGGGGAGAAGGGCGACAACTACTGAAAAATCATACACTTCTTCACTCGCAGGAGAGGGGGATTGGAGAGTATATCTTGTAAAGAAGAGAAGGTTCAGAACCTTGCTATTCATCCTTATAATCACTCTCATTGAATGAATGAAGGCATATCTCGTAGTCACGATTGGTGAACCTTCTTCTTTTTCTATTACTTTTCATTGTGAATCGCTGCTGTCTAGATTACTACTTCGTCATATATCCTAAATCTTTACCGTGACTTTAAATGATTCTCAAATTTAATCTTATCTAGCTTCTCTTACTTATTATTCTGAGATCTAGAGTTAATTATATTTGGCTGGAATTTATTCTTTCTCTCAATATTTTATTTAGTTTTGCAAAAAGACTCAAAAACCTTTTGGTTAAACATATGGGAATTCAAATATTGTATTGAACGTTAAGCCCTACTCTTATTTATTTATTTATTTTGTAGAATATGAAACGTAATTACCCCTTAGAGCGGAACGTATTTTTCTGTCTATATACCACCAAGAAATGAAAAATAGTACCCTTGTAAGTTCTAACAACTGATACATGAATTGCTTTGTTTTGTTGCAACTAAGATTTTTGTTAATGCAAGATCAGCATAAAAGGACAGACAGAGAAGCGAGTGTTTTTTTTTTTTTTTTTGGCAATAAAAAGAAAAGAAAAATCTTCAAGGAGAGAAATTCCAAGTAATATAAAGACACTTAAGAAGGACGAAAACCATGTGAGTTTCAGCGGCTTGACGAGTAGCTGAGGATTGAAATAAGTTAGAAGTAGAACCTAAAGACAGGACAATGGTATCTCAATAAAATAGACAGCGCTGCTTCACTTTCGACAGCATCATATGCCCTGTTATCCGACTTTCTCTATTTTATTAATTTGATCAACCTTTTCCCTTTTGGTTTTTCTTTTTTTGGCTAAATTTTGTGCTGCACACGATATTATAATCATCACTGAGATTATTTGCTTTATAGTGGGAGATAAGAATCTTTAAGGACCTCAGGCTATCAACTCACCTTTTTGACTTCCCAATATATTATATTTTGCTATGTACTTCAAAAAACAAAAAACTCTGCCCAACTATGGGCTGCAAATTCCATTACTCTTTCTCCAAACAATAATTGAGAACACAACCTGGATCTTATTGCAGTGTACTTTTTTTACTGCTTTGGGAAGTCATTTTCCAGTCAGACAAATATGCATGTAATAGTACCTAGTGGCACATCCACTATCAACATTTCAAAATCTTACGAATATTAATCGAACTAAAAAAAATGCTAGAATCAGCTGTTACAGAAAAATAGCCAAGAAAAAGGATAAGTGGAAAATGATAACCATGAGATCCACATATACTGAAACCCGGTGAAAAGGAATCCGCTAACCAAGAATAAAAGAGAAGCAATTACAAAAAAAAAAAAAAAAAAAAATTTACTAAAATAGAAGGTAGATTCATTTTGAACATATAGCATAAATTCTCCCAACAACAAATTCTGACTTCTCTCTGAATAGGTCAACCGGATTCTTCTTCCCCGGGATTAGACATTGACGAAGCATATCTTACAATCTCTATCATACCAGTTCATCCTGGCCTTCTGAAGGACATCTGATCATTTCCAAAATGTTAACCACTTCTGTCATATCAGGCCGGTTAGACGGGACTTGTGATGTGCAGATTAAACCCAACTTCATCATAGGAATCGCCTCCTCCACTGGAAATTTTCCGTGGAGCCTCCCGTCAACACATTCTTCCACCTTGCCATTTTCTAATGCTCCCCTCACTATGTCACACAATACCATAACATCGTCCTCCATGTACTCGACTGGCTTCTTTCCCGTGACTACCTCCAGAACAAGAACTCCAAACCCATAGACATCACACTTCTCAGTTATCTTCACAGTCTTGCATGCAAATTCTGGTGCCATGTAACCAAGTGCACTTTGAATTTTGCTGCTCAACACATATCGATCTAACATTGGTAATAACCTTGCTAACCCATAATCTGCAACTTTAGGATCACCGGTGCTATCAATCAAAATATTGCTGGACTTTAGGTTGTAGTGAATAATGTTCATTTGATGCAAGTTAGCCAAGCCTTTTGCTGTCCCGAGAATAACATTGAACCGCCCATTCCAGGAGAGCAAATTTCCACTAGAACCTTCGTGGATATGCTTGTACAAATTTCCACCAGCTATAAATTCGTATATAAGTAGCTGTAGGGAAGGTGTCCAATAATAACCTTGAAGGGCCACAAGATTAGGGTGACGGATCTTTCCCAATTTCTTAACTTCCTTCTCAAAGTCCTGTTGGGACTTAATAAGACCGGAGACAGTTAGCTTCTTAATGGCCACTGGCATCCCATCTGCTAGGACAGAGCGATAAACTGCTCCAAAACCACCACGACCGAGCTCGCAATCCTTGTTAAGCAGAGCATGTGACCCTGTGCTGAAGTCAAGTTTGCCTGAAAACATGACAAGCTTACCAGAATTTGCATCTGTACTGTGTGAGCGACTAAAGTCATCTCCACCAGAAAATGTAAGGGCAGCAGCAGAGCGAGATGTAGCAGCCCGTACACGAAGATTGAGCACTGTAACGGCAATAACACCAACAACAATAACAGCTGCTGCACTAATGGCAATGAGGGCAGAGATGCTTAGGATTTTTTTCTCATGGCCAAAAGTTGGAGGAATAGTACCAGGAATAGACTCTGTGGAGTTGGGGTTCAGAACAATCGGCTTGGGAAGGACAGTAGGACAAGACCTATTAACAGCAGACCCACAAAGAGACGGATTGGCTGACACAGAATAAGGAGAGATAGTGTTAAAAAAACCACCAGAAGGTAGTTCGCCCTTTAGCTGGTTGTATGAGATGTTGAACGATAAGAGGTCACCAAGATTTACAAGCTGCTTTGGTAAGATTCCGGTTAATTTGTTAAAGGATAGGTCAACATTTTGAAGGTAAGTTAGTTTAGCTAGGGTTGCAGGTACAGGGCCAGTTAAACCATTATGTGATAGAGACCTGTCAAGTTTATTGGAACAAAATGATTAGCCAAGTTTTGCCAAGAGTTGACACTCAGGGACTACTTTGCAAAAAATTTAAAGGATAAAGAACATAAAACATTGAAAAACAGGCAATGTGATGTTCCTACCTTTTGTACTTTGTGTAAAATACTATCTGAAATTAATAGAAGTTATTTGATGAACTCAGTATCGATGCAGTGCAGGAAACTCTACACGATTGGTAGAAGCATAGAACTAACAAATTTCAGTATAACATGATTAAGAATCTCAAGTACGGACTTGAATTTGATCTTGACTCTAGAAATTCAACAAGCCAAAACAATGTTTTCTGTCAGGAAACAAAGAAAAAGATTGCAAATGCTGGTTCCTAAATTATCAAACTATATAATCAATGCTGTTCTAGTGTACAATAACTTACCAACTGCATTGTCCTTATAATCCAAGCAGAGAGAGACATCTCAAAAGAAGATATAAATGAAGCATAAAGAGAACCAACAACTTACATGGACATAAGTGTAGAACAGTTCCCGATAGAACTAGGAATTTCTCCTGTCAAGGCGTTCTTTTCCAGCTTCAGTTCCCTGAGAGAATAGGCTCCTCCAAGTTCCAAAGGGATACTACCATTTAACCGATTCTCACTTAAGTCAAGAACATCCAATGACTTCAGTAGGCCAACAGTGTGAGGAATGGCGCCTACTAGTGAATTTCTGGACATATTCAAGGACCGCAAGCTATTAAAATCTCCAATAGCAAATGGAATTTCGCCAGATAACTCATTGCAAGAGATATCGAGCGCTAGAAGCTTTTGGCGAGAGTCGTCCAGCGATGAAGCAAAAGCAGTCTTTAAGCCCCCAGTTAACTTATTCTTGGAAAACAAAACTTGTCGCAATCCTAATTTGAATACCCAAGGAGGAAGATCACCCGTCAGTGAGTTATGACTAACATCCAAAGTTATAAGATTAACACAATTGCTCATGGACTCGGGCAAGTTTTCAGAAATAGCATTTTGCGACACGTTTAATAATTTCAATGGTTGAAGCTTCCCAATTGAAGTCGGGAACTGACCAGAGAAGTTGTTCCCAGAAAGATCAAGCATTTGAAGGCTTTTCATTTCTCCAACCCATTCTGGTACAGTTCCGACAAATGCATTGTTTTTCAAGATCAATTCATTACACAAGCTAAGCATCTGCATTGTTTCTGGAAGTTCTCCAGAGATAGAATTTTCACTCAAATCAATTGACCTCAAAAGCAAACAACTCCCAATCCCATCAGGAACTTCGCCAGTGAGTCGATTTTTCCTCAAACTTATGGCTCTCAAATTATACATACCTTCAATCCCTACTGGAATTTCACCATCCAGCAAATTATCTGACAGATCAAGAGATCTTAGTCCATTCAAAGACCAAATTCCAGAAGGTAACAATCCTGAAAACTGATTCGACGACAAGTTTAAAGACCCTAATGCCACACATGAGCTCAAACTTGCTGGAATTTTCCCAAAAAACTTATTCTTGGCCAATGAAACTGACCTCAAAGGCCCACATTGTCGAAAGAAATCACCCGGGATCGGCCCGAGAAAGTTGTTCTCACTCAAGTCAAGCACCCTCAGATTATCAAGCTGAACAATAGTGACACTTATACTCCCTGTAAAATTGTTCTTCGCGAGCGAAATCTTTCGAAGAAACTGTAACCTCAAAAGGCCTCTGCTAATCTTCCCTGAAAGACCAAAACCATCAAGAACAATTTGAGAGACCCTATTGGATCTTGGGTTGCATTTGATCCCATTCCAGTTACATGGGCTATCATCTTCTTCATTCCAAGACACTAACTTTCCTTGTGGATCTTGAATGTCAGCCTTGAATACCATTAACCCCAGTATATCATCATTGAAAGATAGGTTCAGTGCTTTAACAAAAATGGGACATAAAATACACAAAAATATTACCGTAGCAATGACCTTCCTCATTTCCGTAAATACTCTCACTCAATAATCACAGAGAAATATGCAGCTCATAATCCCATTAGAAACCCCAAATGGGTATATAGAAAAATAAGCAAAACATACAAGCTTTATAAAAAAAATATATATATATCAAAACAGATGAGGCATTAGAAAATTTAAGTGAACCAAATGGAGAATAATAAAATGTACAAAGAGTGACTGGAAGAAACAGTTGACTGGGAGTTGAACTTTTGGTTACAGAGAAGAAAGGGAATCTGAACTCTGAAGAAGCCGTTTTAACTCAGAATGCAAGAAGCTACGCACAGAATGTGACTCGTTTTGCACCGGAAATGTCAACCGCCTGTGATAAGAGTAAAGTAAGGCTTAGTAATAATAAGTTAAAAAGGAGCACGCCGGAAAAAATGGGAAGTAAAGTTTCCGGCGACCGAGAGTTAGTGCCTTAGTGGAGTATTTATTGAAATGCTCTCTCTCTCTCATACAGTCTTTAACTAACGGGAAAAAAGGGGGGGGGGGGNTGCGAGAGATGAGGGGAGAGAGGATGCTTTTATTAGTATGACACGTGACATTGTAGGGTCGGTTATGGAGAGTCTGATGTGGCATACACGTAGTCGCTGTCAGAATCGAAACAAATGTGACTGTCTTGAAATTTAGGATAGCAGTAATTAAATTTGGAGAAAATGGATTAATAAAGCGGGTGTTTTGGAAAGCTTTCTCAAGACTCTATCAAAATTAGGGGTGGGTATAAAATTCGAAAAATCGAATTTCAAATCGAACCGAATTAATTCGGTATTTCAATTTCGATTTTTTCGGTATTTCGATCTAATTCGGTATTGAATTTTTGGTATTTCGATTCGGTTCTCGGTATTACAATTTTAAAAATTTGATATACTGAAATACCGAATATACCGAAATTTTAGGGACATTTTCTTTTGGATCCTACCTATCTTTATTCTCTAACCACCCAGTGCCCAGCCGGCCAACCCAATTTAATATCCATTCCTGTCGCCCCCAAGCCCAACCGCCCAAGCCCAGTACCTTTTAGACTCTTAGGACTTAGGTTAGACCATTTCAATTAGCAAATTAGGTTCTCTCTCACGCTTAGTCTTCAGTTCTTCTTCTTCGCGACTTCACCCACGCCGGCCGCTGCAATTCTTCTTCTTCACAACTTCACCCACGCCGCCCAAACCACCAGAGAACACAAATAAGTAAGTAAACACCATCTCAATTTTCAAATCCATTTCTGTTCTTTCTTTGTGTATATCCGACATGCTTGTGCTTTCTACACTCTACAGGGAATTTTTAAATCCATTTATGTTCTTCTCTTTGTCATCTCAATTCTTGAAACATAATATTCTTATTCTAATTCCCCTTTTCTTTCTTTGTGTATATACATTTTTTACCATTTTTAATTTCATTTTTCCTTGTTTTGTTCTTGTTTGGATTGCTAATTTGTTCTGTAAATTAGCAAACTGTTAACTGCAAAATGTTAAGGCTGTTTGTATTTGGTATTTTATTTTGGTTGCCTTTTCTGTTTTGGCACAGATGGGGATCGAACTTATTTTGTTGTCAGAAATGTATTACTTTGTTGTTTGCATTTTGTATTTTGTTCCTAAGTTGTAATGTTTGTAAATAATGGTAAGTGTTGTATTGTTGTTATTTACTATTTGCTACTTTACAATAATCATTTAGATATGGAGTATTGTTGTTATTTACATAGGTTTGATACATATGTAGTATTGTTTGTACTTTGTAAATAATGGTAAGTGTTGTTAGCCTATGGAACAATACTACATATGTACCATATGTTCGATACATCAAAGAAAGACAATAGCTATATGCAGAAAATGACCATAGATAGAGCATAACATACCAGACGAAATGTTCATTGTCATGCATCTTGAATGTGAAATAAGACTGAATATTCAACCAAAACCGTACCGAACCAAAATAATAAATACCGAACCGTACCGAAATATTTTGGTACGGTATTTGGTATACACGATTGAGAAACCGAATATCGAAATACTATACCGAAATTATTAAATACCGAACCGAAATACCGAATGCCCACCACTAATCAAAATGCCTTAAGGTTTACAATTTGGGATTAGTTGAAATATGTCTAACGTTCGCTAGGGGCTCGCTTAATAGTTTCTAGCGTAGATCATGCGTTAAATTTTTTAATTAGCACTATCAACACTAAAAAATTTTAAAAAATTAATGATTAAAGTTATATTCATCTATAGAAATATTAAAATTGAGAGTAACTCAAAATAATGAGTCATAGTCTAGCATATTAAGAACATCATATAGTAAATATTATTTGAATATCCAAAATTTACATCTTCACTTACTATATATATTTATATTTTAGTTCTATGCTCCAAAATTATCAAAATTTTATGTTTTTGCTATTTGAAAGTAATTTTATATTTACTCCGAGAAGTAACATTTTAAATTACAATATTGACGGACTTTATTGATTGTTAATTTTAGAAAGGTAAATTGTGTAGTTTAATATTTTAAAAATATTATAATCTTTTAATCATTTGAAAGATAAATTATCGTAACTTTAACATTATTACATTGCTTATATTTATAAAAAATAATAAATATTTTATTTAGGTGAGTTCTTTAATTCCTTTTAAATTTTTTATACTTTTAATGTATTTAATATATTTTTTATGATTATTATGATATTTTATTAATTTACAGATTAAAACTTAAAGATCCATGGGACTTACGTCCCATGTCTCGGGGAATATGCTTCGCCTCACGTTAAGTAAAGCGTGTTGTCTCACTCACCTTTTAAAATACTATTGTTTACCCTAAAATTGGATAACAATTAAACTTATATTGTGGTTTTAAGGATATATGACCCAATACCAATTAATAAACGAGAAAGTTAATGACTGAATTAAACTGTAAAATAAATCAAAACTAGTATGTAAGCTGAGCCTCGACCTCGAAAAGATGTATTCTCGAGGTGATAGTAGTACAAGAACGATTAAGATGAAATAATTCTGATGAATAATAAGTAGAGCAATAAGCAAGAACGAAATGATTGTATAGCTTTTTCTTAGTGAACAATGATCTTACAAATGACTGGAATTCCTCTTTATATAGTAGAGGAATCCTAATTATGGTATACTTCTAATTACAGAAGGAAATCGTATAAACAACTGATCAACCGCTACTGATCTGATCCGTTCCGAGATTCACGCCACGATCCACGACCAATCACGGATATCTTGCTCTTTCCGTTACTAAGCTATCCCGATGCTCGAAGTCTATCTCTTCTGGCCTCGATTGATACTGACCTCGATCTAGAAAGAGGCTTCGATTTCGGACTTAATGTATCAGGTGAACTTCGATGCAACATCCCAGTCTTAATCAAACAGTGAAATCGGGTAGCTCCGATTTATACCATATACAGATAGTCCCATCGTTTCTTGGAATATAATGATAAGAAATGAACTGAGCCTTCGATTTTTCCCTGACCTCGATAGATAATGACGTCATCCCCGTGACGTAAGCGGTGGAAGTGATCGAAATGTCCCGTCGGTTCAGTTTCCCAAATCATTAATGGGCATCAGTTGATTGTCGGCCACTAGTGCCGTCGAACCGCGCCGTAAATCCATAAATAGGGCTTCTTATCGTTGAATCACACTTCACTTCCATCTTCATCTGCTCTTTAATTTTAAGCTTTCATCTATCTCAAGATCTTCTCTTTCATCACTCCTTCGGTCATCTCCGCTAGTTTCGAACCACCAAACTTTCTACCTTCCTCTTTCTTCAACCCGTATAATGGCAAAAATCTCTAAAACTGTTCCACAAAAGAAAAAAGCTGCATCTTCTTCTTTACGACCGGCTGGTGATAAAACGCCGTCGGAACCGCTCCATGGGGAGTATGTTCTCGGCTCGTGTGTTCTTAAGTCTGACTTCAAATTCGAGAATCCTTCATCGGTCCCTAGCCGATATGAGCACGTATCGAGATGTATCTTCTCGATAACGGTGGGATATATCGAGGATATCAAAAGGGATTGCAACTAGGGGGACAAAGTTATAGAGATCCCTTCTCCTGAAGAAAGCATTACTACCCACGTGAAGGGGTATCTAAATGTTTACACTTACCTCTTCACGTTTGGTCTCCTCAATCCAGTTATTATAGACTTTTTGCAAGAAATACCAAGTGACCCTTGGCCAAATTCACCCTCCTTTCTGGCGCATCGTGATCATGCTCAAGTTCTTCACCAACAAAGTCAAGGGGTTGTCGTTCACCCTCGACCACCTCATCAGGTTATACAGCCCTCGAATCTTTCGAGGGTTGATCAAATTGCAACGTCGGGCGACCAAGGCGTTGTTCTCGAGTATCGACGAGGACTCGATGACAAGGACCGGGGGTGGATGGGTCGGTTTGTTCGGGTAAGGACTTGTGACCTTATCCCGAAGGAGAAAATGCCATTTTTCGAGAAATGGAACCCGAAGCGTAAGTAGCACTTTACTCGTTAACTTCCATGTTTCCATTTTTTGCTTTATTTAACATATTCCTTTGTCGTGTAACGGTTGCTTGGATTCCTCGAGCACTTCTTGACCTCGAGGACTAGGTTTAAAAGTTGGCTTCAACTTCCTTTTACACTGAGCGCTATTGGCGCGACTTGGTAAAAGGCAAATGGGAAGCAAAGAACCATGGTGAGTTTTCCTCTTCTTATTTCCGAGGAGTTGGTTACACTTTTTTTACTTAGTCCTTTTTTGTGCAGGCCTGAACAAAGATGCAGATTTGAGGCCTCCGAATAGAGAGGAAGAGGCTATGGCCCCGGCTCCGAAGCCGGGGAAAGATAATAAGAGGAAGAGGGTCTCGACAGCCGAGGACCCTAAACCCAAAAAGGAACAAGCTCGATGACCCAGGAGAAATGTTATCCCTCTCATTATAGAGTCATTCCAAAAGATGAGGGAAGAAGAGGAAGAGGAAAACGAGGGCAGCGACTCGGCGCTGGTGACCCGAGTGAGGAAGGATGCCGAAACCATCAAGTCCTCTAAGCTGGAGGCGATTGTCGAGACCCTACCTCGTGATGAGGAGGTTTCGAAAAAAGATTCGGGAAAAGTTCCCGAATCACCTGAGGTCGAGGTTATCCCTCGTCCAACAACAAACATACCAGAGGGGGCTGGTTCTGAGACCTCCAGAGCTGAACAGAGAGCCAAGCGACTCACTTGGGGCAGTTATAGCAGGTCACTCACCCTCTCTACCGGCCTTTTCCGAGGAGGCCGTAAGGGATGCTCAAGCCATAAGGACTCCTGAAATAGGCGAAGTCCCCAGTGAGGAGGATACTTTTCGGGATTGCTTTACCGGGGTTGATGATGCCTCTGATCTCAACGACGCATCCAGCATCTTCAAAGAGGTCCAACGCCTTCTGAGCCGAGTAAGTATTAATTTAGTTGATGTAGTTTTCTTTCACCTTTCCTTCTTTCTGTCTAACTTATATCTTTACCCATACATTCTTTCTCTAAGTCTCGGGCTGACTTAACCCAATGTGAGGCCAATCTCCAAAGGCTTTCAGAGGAGAGTAATAATCCCAAGCTTCTTTATAAGCAGAAGGACGATGAGATCAAGGACCTCCGAGATGACTTGGCTAAAGCTCGCAAGGAGGAAGCAGAGCTGAATGAGCAGGTAACAATTATCTTGAAAAAAATACGGGCTCGATCCAAGGGTGGAAGCTAATTTTTCGATGTCATCGTTGTAGAAAAAAATTGAGAAGATCGAGCTATTCCAGTAAGAGGTCGATCAAGCTAAAGCCGACTGTCACAAGTGGAAAGAAGGCATGGACCGCTTTGCTATGGAGAAAGAGACCGCCTTGGGTCAATTGTCATCAACCGAAGTTCAACTTCGGAGTGCTAGGGAGAAGTGCTCGATTCATGCCAAGAGGGTTGAGGAGCTCGAGGCTGATCTTGCTGAGGCCAATGCTGGGGCCGAAAAAAATGAAGGTCGAGGTCGATACGTCGGTGGCCATATATCTGGCTGATGCCGAGGCTGCTCACGCACAATTAAGGGAGGTTGTTGATTGAGCGCAGTGGACTGTCGGCCTCACCAAATACCAATTCGGGAGAGAGACCCTTGAGGAGATCCATGCTAGAGGTTTTGACCTTTCTGAGGAGATAGCACAATCAAGGTGCCTCTTCTGATGATGATGACGATGATGAAGGAAGCAAGAGCGGGTGCGATAATCGTGAAGGGCCCGAGGAGGAAGCTGCCCTCGAGGAAGGAGTCACTCCCGAGCATAACTAGGGCTCTTGTATATTTTTCTTTTCTTTTTCTGTAGGGCCCTTGTCGGTCTTTTGTAAATACCCTTGTTTAAATATAGAAAAATATTTCCCTTTTGAATTTCATCTCAATTTTTGCCTTATGATAATTCCAAACCTGCTTTGTTTCTTGTAAAATTTTAGCATACTTTAGGCCTTGAATAATATGTTTAAGGCTCCGATTTTGGGCAACTTGGTCGAAGCCACACTAATACTGCTTTCGTAATCGAGTGAGTTTTTACTCGAACTCAAAGTAATAGAACCTTTAGGTTTGAATCGAGTTAGAACATATTCTCGAACTATAGTCGAGTGAGTTTTTAATCGAACTCGAAGTAGTAAAACCCTTAGGTTTGAATTGAGTGAGAACAGATACTCGAACTTAAAAATGTAATGGCCCTTAGGCTCTTTGAATCGGGCCGATATGGCCTTAGAAGAATGGCTTTTTCCCCTTTTCGGATTAGAGATTTTATAAGAATTTCGTTATGTCTTAGCATGAATTTTTTCTTACCCATTGGGCTTTTTTGAGGGTTTAATATTGATCGAAAACCCTTTGCTTTTTATGCCTTAGCAAATATTTGTATTTAAACAATTCAATACCTCTTAAGGTTTTTCGAGGGCTGATATTATCGAAGCCCTTTGATCGTTTTGCCGAGGGTAGCCTTTTTTAATCGATTTTCAACAGAATTCGAAGGCGTGTTTTTATTTTGGAATTTAACGTCTCTGAGCCACGTTAGTTTGGCCGTAGCCTTTGGGTATACCTCTCGGGATTATTTTCCCAATAACACTTCGAATTTGTTCAAAGTGTAAGTCCACGAGTATGGTGGCCTTGGCCTATAAAATAGAGGGTTGCCTCTTTGAGGTCTTACAGTTTCGAAGTTTGATAGTTCGAACATGTTGATTTTTGACGGAAGTCCCCGAGTATGAGGTTGATCATTTGAGGTGTAGTTGTACTTGGCCCTTGAGCCAGTTTTCACGAGAAATCATAAGTGTGGAACTTGTAAAATACAAAATTTTCATTAAGGCATATGATATCTAGTAAGGAAAGGTACTTCTTTCAATAGTTCATACATGCGTACATGTTTTGCCATTAGGGCTCGAATAATCTATACAGGCACGGTTCATTCGACCATTTGGGCCGTTACAAAGTTTCCTATCGAGACCCATTTGACACGAAGTATTTTCCTTGAAAATATAACATCCGAGGGCGATGCCCCTCCAATATTCAAGGTTGATTGTAAAGAGACCTCAGATACTCTAAGTCAGCACAAACAAAGGTTACCTCATTAAAAAACTTACCGGAAAAAACCATTTGGGATAAAAACCGGTCGAAGGGAAAAAGAGTGCAACGCGTGCTTTAAGGTCCTAATATCTTCCTGCTTGATAAGAACTTTGATACCTTCGCTCGAACACCTGAAAATAAGTTAGTGTAAAATGTATATGAAAAATGAGAAGGTCATACCTTAACAATAATATTGTTTGAGTAGTGAGATCTTCCAATTGTTTGGTAGTTGCTCGCCGTTTATCGTGCCAAGCTTGTAGGATCCCTTTCCAATGATATCAAGGACCTGATACGGTCCCTCCCAATTCAGGCCGAGTTTTCCTTCATTAGGGTCTTGAGTGTTGAGGGTAACTTTTCTCAGAACCAAGTCCCCGATTCTAAAGTGGCGAAGGTTGGTCCTCCGATTATATTACCTTTCGATGCGTTGTTTTTGCGCGGCCATTCGACGAGAGTGGCTTCTCATTTTTCATCTAGTTGTTCGAGGCTAGTATTCATAGCCTCGTTATTTGATTCTTTCGTTGTGTATCGAAATCTGGCGCTCGATTCTCCGACTTCGATCGGGATCAAGGTTCGTCGTTGTATACTAAGGAGAACGGTGTTTCCCCGTGCTGGACTTGACGTTGTTCGATATGCCCAAAGGACTTCGGATAGAATTTCTCTCCACTTTCCCTTGGCGTCGTTCAACCTTTTCTTCAGATTCTGAATGATGGTATTGTTTGTCGATTCGGCTTGTCCATTTTTGCTAGGGTGATATGGTGTTGATAAGATCGTTTTTATTTTGTGATCTTCGAGAAACTTTGTTACCTTTCTGCCGATGAATTGCTTTCCATTGTCGCATACAATCTCGATAAGTATCCCGAATCGGCATACGATATGATCCCAGATAAAGTCTATAACTTTTTTTCTCTGACTTTCTCGAAGGCCTGTGCTTCAACCCATTTAGAGAAACAGTCAGTAATAAATAAAATGAACTTAGCTTTACCTGGGGGCCGATGTCATAGGGCCTACGATATCCATCCCCCATTTCATAAACGGTCATAGGGACAAGACCGAACGAAGTTGCTCTTCGAGCTGGTGGATCATTGGTGCATATATTTGACACTTATCACATTTTCGAACAAATTCTTTAGTGTCTTTCTCCATATTGGCCCAATAGTATCCTACTCTAATGATTTTGTGAACTAGTGATTCGGCGCCGGAGTGGTTCCCACAAGTACCCTCGTGAACTTCTCATAGGACATAATCAGTGTCCCCTGGTCCCAAGCATAGTGCTAATGGTCCGTCGAACATCCTCATGTATAATGTTCCATCCTCAAGCAATGTGAATCAAGCAGCTTTTGTTCGTAGAGCCCTTGATTCTTTAGGGTCCGACGGGAGATTTCCATTTTTCAAATACTCGATATATTTATTCCTCCAGTCCCAGGTTAGGATTGTGGAGTTTATCTCGGCGTGACCGTCCTCGATTACTGACTTTGAAAGTTGAATGATAGTCCCTGAGATGATTTCGTCGTCCTCGACTGATGATCCTAGATTTGCGAGGGCATCGGCTTCACTATTCTATTCTCGGGGTACATGCTGCAAATTCCATTCTTTAAAACGATGTAACGTCACCTGCATCTTATCCAAATACCTTTGCATTATATCCTCTCGAACCATGAAGGTTCTGTTTACCTGGGTTACTACCAGTAGGGAGTCACATTTGGTTTCGATGACCTCCACTCCCAAGCAAAGCTAGTGCGAGACCTGCATTCATGGCTTTGTACTCGGCCTCATTGTTAGTCAACTTAGAAGTTTTGATAGATTGCCTAATAGTATTGCCCGCGGGCGGCTTCAAAACGATGCCTAGCCTGGACCCTTTCACATTCAAAGCACCGTCTGTGAAAAGGGTCCACACCCCCGATGATGTACCCAATTTTAACAAAAAATCCCTTTCGACTTCGGGTACGAGGGTTGGCGTGAAGTCGGCCACGAAGTCTGCTAAAATTTGAGATTTGATGGTCGTTCGGGGTTGATATTCGATATCATACCCACTGAGTTCGACGGCCCATTTGGCCAATCGGCCCGAAAGTTCGGGCTTATTTAACACATTACGAAGCGGGTAAGTGGTTATCACACATATTGGGTGACATTGGAATACGGTTTGTCATGACCCAAACCCATAGAACATATGAGCCGCAAGGGGCACCTGGTACTTTACTCAACCGAGTAACAACATACATATATTACTTATCACATCATCATAGGTAAGTGGGACAAAAGGGGCGTCATGGGATAACCAGAGTAAACATGAGGGAATACCCGACATAGAACGACTCAACCTGATATAGAAACTCATACCTGTGACATACGAGCCTATAAGGCCAATGTGATTCAATATATACTTAAAATATAGGCCGACAAGGCCATACATGTATCCGTATATATGACATATGTCTACAAGCCTCGAAGAGTACATACTTATCATAAAGGTTGGGACAAGGTCCCGCCATACCAAAAAATACACGTCTAAATCATATTGACCAAACAAGCAACTCCGGAGCAAATGGAGCGCATCAACATCTTCCGTTGAGCTGATAACCTACTTGGAGGAATCTCAATCTGTCTATCGGGACCTACGGGCATGAAATGCAACATCCCTAGGAAAAAGGGAAGTCAGGAAAAAGAGAAGTCAGTACTGGTCGATGTAGCTTTTACCCGAGATGATCGGGATCGATATCCACAGGGAGTTAGAATATTGGAGTTGGGTTCCTATCTGACTTAGCTATGTATCTTACTTTTAATTACACTCCAAGTCATAAGTTGGTTTGATTCTATACTAGTTTTATTGCTAATAATTACTAAGAATAAGCTAATTATAATATTTTTGTAAAGGTTTTCTCAATTTATAAAAGGCACTAGGGAAGTGACTTACACCTAGGCGAGTATCTAACGAGATCTAGAAATTAGGACAAACTTGTTGTACCTGGATTCGTGATATAACCTCACACTCAATTACTCACCCTATACCTCTCGGTAGTTTGGGTGACTTTGCCCGAATTGGCTTTCTCAAGCCTAATTGGGTATTTCAACAGAGCAAGTGAAATTGGCTCAAGTCGGGTATTACTATCTCTAGGTTCTACTATTTAATTGGGGCTATCAATATCTTGAATTCACCCCAACTCCTTGTTAGCCTATTTTACCTAGACTTGGGTCATCTTTCTTAAGAACAACCCTAGTAAAAAGGTATGATTCAGTGTTTGCAACCACTAATTCAATAGATTAAGCATGAAACAAGCTAAATATCACTGACCTAATAACAAGTAAACCCTAAAATTGAAGACCCATTAGATACCCACACTAGGGTTGGGTGACAACCCTACCTAATGGGTTTAGCTACTCATATTCAAGGAAGAAATCAAAAGAGTAGATGAAATTAAAGCCATAAATGTCAAATACAAAGATAAAATCTAAGATTAAGAGTGAAATATATTCTAAAGTTACTCAAAAAGGAAAAAAGGCTGCTATTCACGAGCTCTACAAAACATCCANGGGTCTCTTTCTCAAGAACAACCCTAGTAAAAAAGGCATGAATCAGTGTTTGCAACCACCAATTCAACAGATAAAGCATGAAACAAGCTAAATATCACTAACCCATAAACAAATCCATTAGATACCCACACTAGGGTTGGGTCATAACCCTAGCTAATGGGTCTAGCTACTCATAATCAAGGTAGAAATCAAAAGAATAGATGAAATTATAGCCATAAATGTTAAATACAAAGATAAAATATAAGATTATAAGCTAAAGCTACTCTAAAATTACTCAAAAGGAAAAAAGGTTGTTGTTCACGAGCTCACTTAAACATAAGATAACCTAAAAATGTGAAAAAGAACTACTTATACATAGCTAAAATTACCGAACACAAATCCCCTTGCGGAGGTTTCGCTGTCAGAGGAAAAATAGGCACCTCAGCGGATTGACTTTCGCGGCCGCGCAATAACAAGCGCGGATCGTGTTTCTACAAGATTGGTCCTCTCTGAACCATGATTCCGCTCCCACTGGAATAGTGATCGCCTCAGCGATGGGATTTAGCGCGGCCGCGTAAAATAAGCACTGACTGCATTCTATGCTTGGCCCAAAATGGCTAACTCTCTGATCCTCCATTTTCGCTCTCAGCAGATTTATGATCACGACCGCGCCAATGGTTTCGCGGCCGCGCTTTTGCGACGCGGTCAGCGGTCCATAATGAGTCCAATTTCCAATTCTCTGAACCTACTTCCACGACCTTTCCTTTTCATCAATTCTTTTTGTTCTTTGAACCTTTCATCACTTTTAATTTCCTTATCTCTCCCCCAAAATTATATTTTTGACTATTGTTCATCATGAATGCTCAGGAAAGATTGGGTGCCAAGAGAGGGTCATTATAGAACGGATGAAAGTTTGTAATGCGGTTATTGAACGAAAAGGCTTAGGCTCAAAGGGGTTGACTAGGGATATTATAATGGTAGGCTATGGAAGCCATCCAATTCAAATGGGACCAAGGAGAGCCTATAATCACTTCTCAAGTCGAGCTACACTTAGAATTTCGGCTAGAAAAATATTCAAGGCAAGTTCTAGACTTGTTGGCACGACACTTGGGATTGCAATTCAAAACCTCACCTCTCAAGCCACAGGATTATTAAAGAGAATAGAGTCGAGGTCCAACAACAACCTTAGCTTAGAAAACTCACATATGGCTACAAACACCACTTGATGACAATTCTAGACAACTCAAGACTCTAAGGGTCACAACTAGAGCTAGTCTCGTCTACAACTTGTCTCAACCATGAGGTTAAAGGTAAATATGCCGGTTCCAAGTGAAGCGTACTTGAGTTACATTTATTCATTACTACCATGTAAAATAAAAAAAAGAAAAAACAGACTCAATCCCTTAAGAAGGCCATCACGCCATCCATCGTAAGGAAGAATCACCCGGTTCACACAAATTTCACCCTTGGAAAGAACCGTGGCATTAAGAAAACCAAGGGCTTATTGATCACGAAAAAGTAAAAAGAAGCTATAAGTTCAAAAAGAAGCTACTAAAGGAAAATAAGAAGCTAAGCTATTAAGGAAAATTGTAAAGTAACAATACAGAAAGTAAAGTGAATATGTGCAATAGGGGATTAAGATGAATATACATAAGAGGGGAATAAATATATACATGGAAAGGTTACTTTATATACATACCAAAAGTAAAAAAAAGATATAGAAATAAAGTACGAGGAATAGCAAATAAAGAAAGGAAAATAGTTTCTAGAGTTATTACAGACCAAAAACCATCCAAATATCCAAATCATCAAGTGAGGTCACCCCCCCCCCCCCCCAAATAAAAATTAGCATTGTCCTCAATGCTAAATGCAAAACTAGAATAGGGGAAGGGTAGAGAGTAAAATAGAACTCCCTAAGATGCCTCTGTCTGCATAGGAGTTGGGTCACTGGGTGGGTCAATGGCAGGGTCCTGGGGTTGGGTTGATACATCTCCCTCGGGCTCCTCCAGCTGGATCTCAAAATCTTTAGTCTGGGGGATCACCCATCTCCTCACTGGCGCATTGGTAGCCTCTTGCTCTGGCATCTGCGATGGCTGTGCTGTCTGAGCTGCAGGGGTAGGCACTCCTATGAGTAGATCAAGGGGAATATCACCCGCTGTAGTGAGCTTGGCCACCTCCTTCTTCAGATCATCCTGGCTCTTCTTCATATTCTTTACCTATTTACATAGGGACTTGATTTCCTTTTCATGTGTGCCCATGGACTCCAGGATCTTCTTTTAGTTTTCAACTAAACTCTTTAAAGTTTCCTCCAATGATGGAGGCAACTGGATCTGGGATGGAGCTGCCTGGGCTGCTACTGCAGTGGATAGAGCAGTTAACTTTGATGAAGCTACCTGCAACCAATTGTTGATACCACCGGCCAGTGTCTGGTTTACCCTCAGAGCACTCTGAGGGTATGCTGAAGAAGAAGGAACTGAGGTAGGAATGGAGGCGGATGGTCTGGAGGGAGGTTGTGGCATGGCAGCAGAGGACCCCTCAGCAGTAGATGGATCTGAACCTGTGGGAGAAGTGGATTTGCTCTTGGCCTTGGGGTTGTCCGGACCTTTCAAACTGTACTAGGAAAATGGCAGCTTCGGCTTCACCTTGGTGTCATAGTCCCTTCCCTCAACTCCCTGGTCCTGGAAGTACATAGTAAGGAAGTTTGGGAAGTGATATGAAAGCTCACCCTTTTTGATTGTCTTGTTGATCACCCTGGCCATAATATTCTCGACATTGATCGGGAACCCCACCATAATCGCCCCCACAATAATAGCACGGGAAAGTGGCATGTCATTGTCATGAGTGGTGGGGTCAATCCTGCTACAAACAAATGTGGCCCAACCCTTTGCCTCAAAACTCGAAGTGTTCCTGAGGATAGGAACCCCTGCTGTCAGCCACACTGGAGTAGTCCCGGGAATAGAAATCACAGAGGCTAGCCAAGGGCGAGCTAACTCATCTAGCTCCACCTTTTCCAGATACTGGGTTTCATCTTCATCATTAAACCCAGGATAGTCATTGAAAGTTGTGCCATTGAACAAAATCTTCTTGTTGCGGACTTTGGTCAGGTATGTGCCCTGTTTGATGTGGTCAACTTTGGCATAAAACTCCTTTACCACAAACTCATTGGCCTCTGGCAGGCTGTTGGTGAAGAACTTCCACCCCATTCTCTCGTCGAAGTGCCTTTTTACATTTGAGTGTAGGGGTAGAAGGTCCCGCTCAATGAAAGCTCTCTCTAATGTAAGTGACCTCAGAGGCCACCACTCTATGAATTTATGATATGCCTTCTCACTCACGAACCAGTCTTTCCATACTGCGGTGTTCTGAGACCTCTCCAATCCCCCTGTCTGAGTATCACCACCCCTCCCATCATCTGGGGCATCATCATCACTATCTATACGTACTGAGGCAGGTGTGGTGGAAGGAGTTGCTGTACTGGGTGCTGGAGGAGGTGGAGAATCACTGAGTCCCAAACTATCCAAAGAGCCGGATACAGAAGTGGAGTCATTTATAAGACGCCGGGGTTGGACTGTGCCTCCTCTTGAGTTGGGTCGGTTTCCCCCTCCAAAATTTCCCGAGAGGGGACATACTCGCTAGTCTGTGAGGTGTCTAGAGTGGTTTTCTGGATAGTCTGCTTGTTGCCAATTATCCTTCTCAGGTCTAGGGGTGTTGCTGGTTGTTTTCCCCTTCCCCGTCCCCGAGAGGACTCTCCCCTTCCGGGTTGTTTATCTTGGCCTCCTCTAGAACGAACCATTGTCTGCAAACATAATCAATGAAACTCATTAGCATTGTTATTCAATCAAGCATTAGATGTGAATGCAGATAAAGGTTGCAGTAGATAAAACATAGAGGATTGCTGTCAGCAGAAAAAGAAGCGCTGCAGCGGACAGACCACCGCTGACAGTGGAAAAAAGAACGCTGTCATGAGAGGCTTGGAATCAGACTACCCATTCTTTGAACCTCACGACCGCTGACCGCGAAAAAATGGGAGCAGCCACGTAAGCCTCTCCGCTGACAGCGGAAAAATGAAAGCAGCCGCGGAATCATTATGACAATCCTCTGAACCTATGTTCTTCTGTCCGCGGAAAAACAACCGCGACCACGGAAAGTTGACCGCTGACAGTGGAAATTCCACCGCGGCTGTGCAAAATACGCCACTTTCAACTTATCAAAAGCACATCACCGCTGACCGCAGAATTCAGACCGCGACCGCAGAATTTAAACTGAACGGGCAGTGAAGAACATCGAGAATCTAGGGTTTACACTTAGTGGATAATTGACACAATTTAAACCCCTATTAGGCATCAAAAAACCATTACCCATTCATTTCTACCAATAATTAAACAAGCTCATGATTTTAGGTCTATACTAAGTCTAATTAGAAAGAAAAACTAAAAATAAGTGAAACAAAAAAGAAAGAACAAAAATTAAAACTAAAAAATTGATCATACCAGTAGCTAGATTTGTTGTAGGAGTGAAACTTATTAGATGAGATGGAGTTTAGATGCAGAAGGGGAGTATGATGAATAGTGAAGGGGGGCTGTGAAATGGTAGAGTGAGAAAAGTGCAAAAGGATGAGGGCATCTCTATTTATACTAAACCCTAGGCCCCCACCGACTCACCTAGCGCGGCAGTGGAATTTCACCGCTGACCGCGCTTTGCACAAGATGAAAATCTGAAGCTGTAACTCCACCGCTGGGAGCAAAAAAACAAGCGCGGCAGCGGAATAGTGACCACTGACCGCAGAATTTCAACCGCTGACGCGGATCAAACTTCAGAGAAGTAACATTTTTAGCTCAACAAGTCTGCGTCCGCTTAGAAATTTTGCCCCCGCGTAAATGTTGCCGCTGACTGCGGAATTTTGAGCGCGACAACGATCCAGTGCACAATTAGTCAATTTTCTCCAGTATGAGTCTTGCACTGCATCAAACAAATCCTACACAAATCTCACAACCAATCATTTTAAAAGAGCCTAATCTAAGAAGAAAAAATGAAAAAGAAAGGAAAAATCACTTGGGTTGGCCCCCATGAAGCGCCTGATTTAACGTCGCGGCACGATGCAAGTTACCATCATTATTGAAACTTTATCAAAGCCACCACATGGTTGTCATCAAATCTTTCCAATTAATGCTTCATACGATGCCCATTCACTCGGACGATTTCACCATTTTTGCTCTTTAAGTCAAGAGCACCAAAAGGTGTTACATGCACTACCTCAAAGGGACCACTCCATTTGGCTTTTAGCTTGCCCGGAAATAGACGCAACCGGGAGTTGAAGAGGAGGACCAAATCACCCTCCTTAAATTCTCTGCTTCTGGCATATTTATCATGCAAATATTTCATTTTCTCCTTATACAATGATGAACTTGAATATGCATGAAATCAAAATTCGTCAAGCTCATTAAGATGTTCTACCCGGAGATTAGCTGCAACGTCCCACTCAAGATTTAACCTCTTCACGGCCCACAATGCTTTATGTTCCATCTCAACCGGAAATGACACGCTTTACCAAATACCAACCGGTACAGAGACATACCAATTGGCCGGGGGAGGGTCTGGAATATTTTCATTGGCGTGGCGGCCTCTTCTTTGAGCTTGAGGTACTAGATGCACCTCATCATCCCTATTATAATCTACCTCCTCCCCCGGTATAACATTTCCGAGAGGATCAACCATTTGTACCAAAAGCGATTAAACACACAAGTTAGAAAAATAGAAGGAAAGAAAAACAATCTACACAACTAGTCAAATAGATAGCCAAAACCGTTTAATTCGCCAGTAACGATGCCAAAAAGTGATTGGCTCCTATCTTCACCACTATAGAATGGCAAGGAGGGGTCGATGTATCTTTTACCCGAGAGAATCGAGATCGATATACATAGGGAGTTAGAATATTGGAGTTGGGTTCCTATCCGACTTAGCTATGTATCTTGCTTTTAATTACACTCCAAGTCATAAGTTGGTTTGATTATTTACTAGTTGTATTGATAATAATTACTAAGAATAAGATAATTATAATATTTTTGTAAGGGTTTTCTCAATTTATAAAAGGCACTAGGGAAGCGACTTACACCTGGGCGAGTATCTAACGGGATCTAGAAATTAGGACAAACTTGTTGTACCTGGGTTCGTGATATAACCTCACACTCAATTAATCACCCTATACCTCTCGGTAGTTTGGGTGACTTTGCCCGAATTGGCTTTCTCAAGCCTAATTGGGTGTTTCAATAGTGCAAGTGAAATTGGTTCAAGTCAGGTATTACTATCTCTAGGTTTTACCCTTTCATTGGGGCTATCAATCTCTTGAATTCACCTCAATTCCTTGTTAGCCTATTTTACCTAGACTTGGGTCTCTTTCTCAAGAACAACCCTAGTCAAAAAGGCATGACTCCGTGTTTGCAACCACCAATTCAACAGTTAAAGCATGTAACAAGATAAATATCACTAACCCATAAACAAATACACCCTAAAATTAAAGACCCATTAGATACCCACACTAGGGTTGGGTCACAACACTAGCTAATGGGTCTAGATACTCATAATCAAGGTCGAAATCAAAAGAATAAATGAAATTATAGCCATAAATGTTAAATACAAAGATAAAATCTAAGATTATCAGTTGAAGCTACTCTAAAATTACTCAAAAGGGAAAAAGGCCGTTGTTCACGAGCTCACTAAAACATAAGATAACCTAAAAATGTGAAAAAGAACTATTTATACACAACTAAAATTACTGGACAACAATGCCCTTGTGGAGGTTCCGCTGTCAGCTGAAAAACAGGCGCCTCAGCGGATTGAGTTTCGCGGCCGCGCAATAACGAGCGCGGACCACATTTCTTCAAGATTGGACCTCTCTGAACCATGATTCCGCTCCCACCGGAATACTAATCGCCTCAACGATGGTATTTAGCATGGCCGCGTAAAATAATCGCTGACCGTGTTCTATGCTTGGACCAAAATGGCTAACTCTCTGATCCTCCATTTCCGCTCTCAGCAGATTTATGATCGCGATCGAGCCAATGGTTTCACGACCGCGCTTTTGCGACGCGGTCAGCGGTCCATAATGAGTCCAATTTCCAACTCTCTGAACCTACTTCCGTGACCGCCCTCAGTATTCCGTCCAAGCACAAGGGCTTACATTACATCGTAATATTGGCTCTGTCAGCGCTCCTATTGAGTTCATGGCTTGTGCAAGATTGGCTCCTTTTTTAAGTTCGTTTTGCCCTCTTTGCCTCATTTTGACCCATAACCTGCAAGTAAGCACCTTGAGTTAGTTTCCGAGAATACCTTAACGCAATTTCCCCCAAAATCTAAGCAAAAGAGAGTAACTAGTACGTTAAAATCCCTAGTTATCAAGTACCAATAATGTACCGAGTATGTAAGGTTTGAAGATCAATACAACATGTAAGTCTAAATAAATTTGTAAATTCTAAAACATTTATAATGTCATGCACGTGTGTATAAATTTTGTGTCATGCATAGGTATAGGTGTACATAACATCATCAAGCCTCTGAGGGCATCCCATCATATCATCTCGGCCAATGTGGGCAAAATCATCAATGTATACCAGCTGATTAGGTGGTGGTGCGTATATAACGCCGTAACCTTTCCCATATCCCATATACGTATAATATACATATATACGCGTATATATTTCCATCTGGTCATGAGTCAATGTACATGTATAAATGAATGCAATACACGAGAAGTACGTCAATAAAATCTCTCGGAATGTCATAAGACAATTATGCCTTTAAGTAATATCATGAAGTAAACTTTTTTCAACTTACGTATTTTTCTGAGACCCATGAACAGAAGATGTAATAATAAGACACATGAGAATTCAAGAACGTAGGCACCTCTAATACTTCTACGAATAGAGTCATTTATGAAGGTTGTGCATTTGCTCCTTTCGTTTATGTCATATGGATCATGCCAAAAGGAAAGAAGAGATGGTCTTAACATACCTGAGCCGATTCTCTTGACAATCCCTTTAACACACGTTAATTGCGACAAATCACGTAACAACAGATCGAAGTAGGAAAAAATCCGTATGATATTTTTGAGAAAGATTGCACCATATTCCCTTAGAATCACAAAATCATGTTGCTATAACATTACAAAGTCTCGTTTGAGTGAGAGATTGAAGCAACTCACGTTGCTAATGAAGTTCACCTTGCTGAAGCCTTTCACATAGATGTAATACATCTTTAGTTTCAATCTAGAGATGGATTTTAATTCTTGGTGGTGTGGACTTCACCTTTCAAGACTTGGTGTCACCTATCTTCTTTAAAATGTTCCACCTTTCCATTTAGTTCAAGAGTCATAATATGGCATAGTGGGCTGCCACGTTTGGGAGCTTAATCAAACTTATCCAATAATTATCCACTTAATTCCTTAATTGATTCGTTAATCCCCCATTAATCCATAATTATCCAATTATCAACATAATCAGAAATTATCTCAAATTACTTAAAATACTACTCACTTTTAACACACTTTGTACACTTTACTATTATGGTCATGTGGTACCTTGTATGGCACTAGTCCATAAATATCGGGTATTATACCTCGAACCGTATTTTATCTCAAAATGACAAACCTCGAAAAAAATTATTTTCTTCGATTTGCTTACCCTCTCACCTTCACGAATTTACTTATCACTTGTTTGAAATAGCATAGTGCTTATAATCTCAAAATAATCTCATTCCCGAACTTACATCGGTTAATTTATGACAAAACTTTAACGTATGAAAATGCGGGATGCAACATCTCATTTTCAAGCTTTCATCAATTTAATTATGGCGTACTTTCACGTAGTGTAACATCATTCCCCTTTTGGATCATTGGTCCTCGAATCTTGACTGATGCACTTATCATTTTCATAACCCATACCTCTTGGGATACTTTAATACTCTCCTTTCCATTTAGGCAACTGTTCTGTGAATAAATCCAAAAGCCATGGCATTTCCCCCTTTAGGCCTTTTTCCCACACCATGGTTTGTGGTCGGAATCCTTCCAATCTCGTAACTGTTGCTACCTTCTATCATGCAACATGTACGTCAATGACCTTGTAAGTGCGCCTATGCGACATTTCTCTCTTTTTTCCTCCAGCTTTTATCCAATCTCTAGGCCTCACTTTTATAAACATATAAAGAGCTTGATAAAATGTCCCTCTGGGCATCTATAGGTATACTGAAGTTCTTTGCTCGGTACTCTGCTGAACTTATGAATATTGCTATACCTTATTTCATAGATCCATTTATCCATCCATATGACTTTACTGCATCAAAGTAATTCATACTATACCATGACTCTTACTTCGATTTATCGTTGCTAAGGTCTGCTACCAAACTCCAGGTTACTCTCTCACTGCTTATCATATATGTATAAATCTAAGTCCTTTAATGCTTCCTCGTTACTATTTATCTTAAGAATGACATCCAGATCTCATCTAATACTATCGAACTTTTATCCATCTGTTGTTGATTCACCTTAATGTTGATCTATAATCTACCACTAATAATTTGACCTCTTATGTAACACTGTCTCTAGGGCTCACATCTTATCGGGGAACATCTGAAATGATTAGACTGATCCACCTGGGGGCGATACCATGCTTCCATAACCGTATTTCATAGCATCCCAATGTGATTCACCTTACGTGGATATTTTAATCATGTACCATTCATGAAATCCCTTTTTTCGAATCATTACTCAATCGAAGGCCCAAAAATCATCCTTTATTTACCATAATTAGACCCTCATTCTACTACCAGGGCATCATTCCATCTCTTCTAAATGCTACTAGTCTTAGACTCTTTGAGTTCATTTAGGCTATACTGAGCTTTCTATTTAGAGAAACCATTAGCTCTTTTGTTTTCTTGGGCTTAATACCGAGGACTTATCCATTTTTCATCACCTTCTCACTCGCCCTTTCTTTTCCTTACTCCTTTCTTCTTAAAATCATGTCGCTTTACCATACTTTAACTTGCGACCTATACATGTCTATTTATACTACTAGCAACCTTCCTTCAACTTGCTTGCACCATAGATTTCCTTATGTTATTCTGGAACATCAAGCGAGACATTACATCATCTCTAACTTTTCTTTACTCTCTTAACTAGACTTCTTGGTGCCTGGAAACCATAGGCGGGAAGATATGTCACTAACGACGCCGCTATCATTCTTGGATATTGAATCCCAACGTTTCTAGCCTTCTTTCTGAAGTATGGATCATTCACAACCTTTTCTGCACTTGAGTATCTCGTATGTTGTCCACCTTTAACTTAATTATCTTAAAGTATCACATCATATCTTCTATCTCTTTAATAACCCCCCTTCCACATAGGTATAATTCACATCCACAACTTGAAGCTCTACTATAATACTTGCACCTGTGGTGCATACACAATCCGGTGAGAGCTTCATACTGACTTCTTATAAGGTTGGTACTCTTCTAACTAGCTTTATCATAGAGCCGTTATAGAATATGGCTAATGTACTATCTCTTTTGTACCTTTCATATTTAAGAGTGATCCTGCAATGTTCTCAATCACGAGGTCTACAATTTTCTAGGTCCAATAATCAGACTCCTGATTTACTTAGTTGATGTAACTCTTTGGTTTCCTCTTCCCTCTGATCAACCTTTATGTAGGCTTATCTATCTTCCGATCTGTGGCTCATGGAAGTTATTACTTTAGCCTTTCATAGACGCAATGAAATATCAGTGATACCATCATCTAATAATGCAATCCTTTGTCTATGACCTGGACTCAATTCTTTCTTTTAACTTATACCGGAGCCTTCTACGACTGTATGATTGTCAACATATATGCTTCATGGGTACTATTCTGAAATCTTAAGTGCATTCATAACATAACTAACTTTGGATCATTGATCGAATAATTCCTTTCTTTCCTTCTCAGCTTTCTTAAATGTAAGAAATTACTTTTCCTGGTCTTTCTGCCCCTTGTTGCGTGCATACTTGGCGTATCTTAGCGCTCACGAATACTAGAATCCCATGTAACCCATATGATCTCGAAAATCACTTACTTCCTGTTCATTAGTCATGATAGGTGCCACTTTCTTATGTCACATACAAAGTTGTAGTGAGACAACGTTTACATGACCCTTCTTCAAGTTACTATGCTTAGGTTGTAGCCTTCTTCCTTATTTCCTCGGCTAATCTTTCATTGTAGTTCTTAGGGAGGACCCACTGACTCTTGCAAGGTTGTGAGCTTATTACATTATTTACCCGACGGAATTTTTGATGTTCTTTCTTACTTGTAATTATCTTTACTTACTTACCTCCATGTCCTTGTGCTCGTAGGGTTGCTCCTGAACTTGAATTTTGAATGTTTCACAGTGGCACTCTATTTTATTTTCGTAACACTTATAGTGCACCTTTTAACTACCCAACTCCTATCTGAATATTTCTCAAGGATCACAATGTCATAACTACGTGATTGAATTCCCCATGTTGGGGTTCCCTATGTTTATCTTGCACGATCTGTTGATTTGTCTGTATCCTCTTGCCTAGCCTAACTAAGTTTTTCCTGAATCAACTACTAACTACTCATTGGCCCATTCTCATATCAGTATTCCGCAAAATCTTTCTTGGGTTATTTTCTTTGTCTTAACTTACCTCTCGCACTGGCTCCTTATTTATCAATAACATCCCGGGCAGGAACACTTACTTCTTCTCCTTGGCGTCGTGCTTACATAATATTCTGGAATTGTAGCATATTTGTAGGATTTGAATAAGTGCAATTTCATCCCCTTTTCATTTTTGTCGCACTCTTCCTTTACCATTCCATAGTTACTAGAATTATTTAATTCCGACTTAATGCCACATAACTCAATATTCCCCCCCTTAGGGGCGTACTAAGATTTAGTACTACGATGATCTACGTATAGATGTTTTACCTCTTCATCTTTGGCGTCTTTTCACATCATTGATGAACCTTACTCGCCTTGTGGTAATCCTTTTGTATTAAGGATAACGAATTTCCTTACTCGTGAGGGTGACACTTAGTGTAACTGGAACATACAGTCCCTTAAGCTTAACTTTGCTCACATTTATTGCTTTAGGGAAGCGTCTTCTTGAATGACCATTCTCTAAGTTTCTCATGAATCTTCTTCTGTTGTCCATTCTATTATAGCCGGAGCGCAATCTGAAATTCTCATGATATCGACCGTTATCAAATCACTCAGTCTCTAGTTCATGTTTAATTTATCTTGTTCACCTGTCCATACTGATTTCTATTACTATGGGGTCTAATTTTTCCTTCTGGTAATCATGTCAGAGTCACGAACTTATTTCTCGAAATGAGGATGACTTTATGGCCTATACTCTTTTGTTGTCCCAAGGCCTGCCACCTCTCGTCTTTCCCTTCACTTGACTATAGACTCTGTAATATTGTCATTTTTTTTTATTTACCATTGTTATCCATGTATCACATCTTACTCATAATTCTTTATTAACTCTCTTCTTATTTACCTGCTAACATTTATGTCTATCACTTTATTCTGAAAACTCCAACAAGATATTCTTTTGCTTTTAGCTCCCCTTGATCCCTCCATTGGCTCTTCCGGTTGCCTAACATTCTCTCTTTACTAGGGACGGTAGCCATACTAAGGTACTATTTATCCCTTCAACTTCCAGTGCCTATATTTGTAATTTTTTTTTTTGAACATTCTAGTATTCATATCTAACTATACTATTCTAGAGTGCACTATCTGGGTATCTCACAAGGAGATCTATTAGCACATTTGCAATATCCTTCGGAAATGTCAACTAACCAAACAATCCATCCATTATTTTTGGGTTACTCTAACCCCAGCCGAATCCTGATATCCCGTCCTTCTCTTAAACCATATCTGTTAGCTCCCATGGAACATAACTGAGATCAGTGTGGCCAATTGTACATACCTCTATTACTGTTTAAGTTAACTTAGAATTCTTATATCTCTCTTCTTGAATTGTAGGTAATGACCATCTTCACTAACTGGGTACCTCATACCCTTCTTCACCTTGCTTCTTTTACTTGTTAAAACTTGTAGCTTCTGATTCTCTCATTGCTTTTTACCATATGGGTAGATAGATATTCTTTCCTTAAGGCTCCTTATCAAGAATCTTACACGTCTTATTACACACATGTTCTGCCGAAGACCACACATTTATCCATCATACGAATGATGCAAAATTGAGTTCCTTTAACTCAACTCTTCCACAACCATATGCAATCTCTTACCAACTGTCTTTTGGATGTAGTTATCGTCTTATTACGAATAAAGTAGAAGTTTGGAGTTAGAATTCTTATAAGTGAGCTCTACCACACGATCTAGAGTAAGAAGAAAGAGTGACATTCCTAAATGCCCTATAGCCTCCTGCTTATATGTGTGGTGCACAAAACACCCATAAACAAGACTCTACTAGACACGACTTGTAGATTCTCTAGGACAAAACTGCTCTGATACCACTTTTTTCACGACCCAAACCTATGGGTTGCATTGGGCGCCCGATACTTTACTCAACCCAGTACCAACATAAATATCTTTCTTATCACATCATCATAGGTAAATGGTCCAGAAGGGGAATTATGGGATAACCAGAGTAAACATGAGGGAATACCCGACATAGAACGACTCAACCTGATATAGAAACTCATACATGTGACATACGGGCCTATAAGACCAATGTGATCCATTATTTACTTAAATATAGGCCGAAAAGGCCATACAAGTATCCTTATATATGACATTTGTCTACAAGCCTCTAAGAGTACATACTTATCGTAAAGGTCGGGATAGGGCCCCGCCATACTAAACAATACACGTCTAAATCATACTGACCAAACAAGCAACTCCAGAGCAAATAAAGTGCATCAACATCTTCTGCTGAGCTGATAGCCTACTTGGAGGAATCTCACCTATCTATCAAGACTTGCGAGCATAAAACACAACATCCCCAGGCAAAAGGGACGTCAGTATCAATAACGTACCGAGTATGTAAGGTATGAAAATCAATACATAAGAGACATAAATGAAACATGGAATAAATAATTCCGCCTGTAAGTCTTAAATAACTTTGTAAATTTTGAAACATTTATAATGTCATGCACGTGCGTATAAATGTTGTGTCATGCATAGGTATAGGTGTGCATAACATCATCAAGCCTCTGAGGGCATCCCATCATATCATCTCGGCCACTGTGGGAAAAATCATCAACATATACCAGCTGATCAGGTGGTGGTGTGTATATAACGTCGTAACCTTTCCCATATCCCATATACATATAATATACATATATACGCATATATATTTCCATCTGGTCATGGGTCAAGGTACATGTATAAATGAATGCAATACACGAGAAGTACGTCAATAAAATCTCTCGGAATGTCATAAGACAATTATGCCTTTAACTAATATCATGAAGTAAACTTTTTTCAACTTACATATTTTTCTGAGACCCATTAACAGAAGATGTAATAATAAAACACATGTGTATTCAAGAACGTAGGCACCTCTAATACTTCTACGAATAGAGTCATTTATGGAAGTTGTGCATTTGTTCGTTTCGTTTGTATCATATGGATCATGCCAAAAGGAAAGAAGGGATAGCCTTAACATACCTGAGCCAATTCTCTTGACAACCCCTTTAACACACGTCATTGAGACAAATAACATAACGACAGATCGAAGCAGGGGAAAATCCGTATGATATTCTTGAGAAAGATTTTACCATATTCCCTTAGAATCGCAAAACCCCATTGCTATAACATTACAAAGTCTCGTTTGAGTGAGAGATTGAAGAAACTCACGTTGCTAATGAGGTTCACCTTGCTGAAGCCTTTCACATAGATGTAATGCATTTTTAGTTTGAATCTAGAGATGGATTTTAAGTCTTGGTGGTGTGGTACCCACCTTTCAAGACTTGGTGTCACCTATCTTCTTTAAAATGTGCCACCTTTCCATTTAATTCAAGAGTCATTATATAGCATAGTGGGCTGCCACGTTTGGGAGCTTAATCAGACTTATTCAATAATTATCCACTTAATTCCTTAATTGATTTGTTAATCCCCCATTAGCCCATAGTTACCCAATTATATACATAATTAGGAATTATCTCAATTTACTTAAAATACTACTCACTTTTAACACACTTTGTACACCTTACTATTATGATCATGTGGTACTTCGTATGACATTAGTCCATAAATATCGGGTATTATAGCTGGGACCGTATTTTATCTCAAAATGACAAACCTCGACAAAACTTATTTTCTTCGATTCGCTTACCCTCTCACCTTCACGGATTTACCTATCACTTGTTTGAAGTAGTATAGTGCTTATAATCTCAAAATAATCTCATTCCCGAACTTACGTCGGTTAATTTACGATGAAACTTTAACATACGAAATGCGGAATGTAACATCTCATTTCCGAGATTTTATCAATTTACTTATAGCGTACTTTACGTGCGAAAACATGGAGTGTAACAAGTTTTAGCTTCCTAGAGGCGCTTATTAGAGCAAGTGCCAATTTTTTAAGTGCGGATATCGAGTTTCTGCTTCTCCTAGAGTTCGACTTACATAATAAACAGGAAATTGCGTACCTTACTCTTCTCAAACTAGGACACCACTTACCGCGATTTTTGAGACTGCTAAGTATAAGTATAGCTTTTCATCTACCTTTGGAGTATGAAGCAATGGTGGGCTCGAGAGGTATTGTTTTAGTTCTTCTAACGCCTGATGGCATTTCGGGGTCTAGGCAAAATTGTTCTTCTAGTGAAAAGAACCTATGGCCCGATCTAACGATCTCGAGATGAATCGACCTAAGGCAGCTATCCGCCCTGTCAGCCTTTATACAACTTTAACATTGTCCACGACTGTGATGTCTTGATACCCTTGATTTTATCAGGGTTGATCTCGATCCCCCGATTTGATACCATAAAGCCGAGGAACTTGCCTGAACCGACCCCGAAAACACATTTCTCGGGGTTGAGCTTTATGTTGTATTTTCTCAATATCTTGAATGTTTCCTACAAATGTGTCAAGTGGTCCTCTGCGCGTAGGGACTTAACTAGCATATCATCAATATATACTTCCATTGACTTACCTATTTGTTCTTCAAACATTTTATTTATTAGGCGTTAATAGGTAGCGCCTGCATTTTTTAGCCCAAAAGGCGCTACGTTATAACAATGCGTGCCATACTTAGTGATGAATGAAGTCTTCTCCCGATCCTACGGGTTCACTTGAATTTGATTGTACCTGGAGTAGGTGTCGAGAAAACTAAGGATCTCGTGGCCGGCCGTGGCGTCGATCATACGATTGATGTTAGGTAGAGGAAAAGAGTCTTTGGGGAATGCCTTGTTTAAATCCTTATAATCTACACACATTCTAAGTTTATTCCCCTTTTTAGGGACTACAACTATATTTGCTAACCATTCGGGATATTTTACTTCCCGAATGGATCCTATTTTGAGTAGTTTAGTTATCTCGTCCTTGATGAATACATGTTTTACCTCAGATTGGGGCCTTCTTTGTGCTTCACTGCCTGAACTTTGGGTCCAGGCTCAATCGATTTGTTGTTATTTCTGGTGGGATCCATGTCATGTCTAAGTGGGACCAGGAAAAACAATCCATGTTTTCAATAAGAAATTTAACGAGTTTCTTCCTGAGTTTGGGGTTAGCCCCGTACCCAGGTATACCTTTCGTTCGGGCAGATACTCGATCAATATAACATGTTATAGCTCTTCGACTGTTGATTTGGTGGCGTCGGTGATAGCATCCTAGGAAGCTCAAATCTATTCAAGGACAAGGATGAAGCTTTTGAATCTCAAAGAGGGTCTTTAAAAATATGTCAAGCTAAAAAGTTTCAAAACAAGGTCATTAGACTTCAGGAGCGATCAAAGAAGTTGTTATTTGGGAGGAAGAGTTCAAGGATAAAGGATATGAGTTATCTAGGTGTTATGATTATTTTATGGCCCAAATTCATGTCCAATAAGAGGTGGATTAGATCCCAAGAATCATCCTCTAAAGAAGGTTCAAATCAGGCCACTGTTGGACCAATTTGGCACCTAAAATGTGTCCAAACTTGTAGCCGACGAAGTCCTGCATAATGCCACATTTTTATAGAATAAAAGGGACTTAATTTATGTACATAGGCGTGCTAGATGTTGAGTGCAAGTTGGTGCCATGTGCTTGCAAATTTCCTTCAAGATTTCAAAATTCTATCTAAGATTGGTTAACAACTTATTTACATATATTTTGGGGCTATATTTATTGCTTTCCTAGTTAGTTAATGTTATGTTTTACTTTTCCTAAGATTGTTGGAATTACTTTCCAAGAATAACTTGGTTTTTGCTTCCAAATATTTTCCTTTTCCTAAGGTAGTTGGACTTGTTGTCCAAAGTAGTTTATGACTTTATTTTCTTATTTTTTTAGCCTTAATTTCGTGACCCCTTCCAACCTATATAAGGGGTGTCTTATTTGTTTTTAGACTGAGATTATTATAGACAATATCAATAAAAAGTGTGAGATTTTTCTTGCACTCTTGTGTGTGGCTACTCTTGGATTTATTCTTCAACCTTTAAAACTCAACTTAAGGTGGTAAAATTAAACCCTTTTCGAAATCTTAGATCACTTCTAGGTATTCAAGAAAGGTGATAAGCTTAGGCTTATTGTTGTTTTTGTTATTCTAAAGGGCCGGGTTTCACAATGTATCTCTTGTTTAAGTCTCTACCAAAGGCGATTAGTTCTTCGTTAGCCAATTGTTGTTGTTAGGATTTAACTTCAAGAATAGACTTATTGAATTCAAGAAACTCTTTCTAGAATTCAATATTTTTTAATTTCTGTCTTATTTTTTTTCTTTATTTTCTTTTAGCTTCAGCATATTTCTTGATTTTTTTGTTTTTTCTTTAGTAATTCTTGAACCCCTATCGTGTTGTTATCAAGTGGTATCAGAGCATATGCTAATCAAGATTTCAATCTTGATAATCTTGGGAGGTTCTTGAGCAAAACAAAATTCAGACCCCCCCCCCCCCCCCCCAAAAAAAAGTGTTATTGCTCATTATTATTTGTAGAATTCAAGTATGTTTGGTTTTCAAGTCAAGAAAGAAAATAAGAAGAGGGGATCCTAGTTCTTGAAGATTAAGGTATCGTCTTTCCTTATTCTTGTGGGGTTTGGATTTCTTAAATTCTTTTTTTTTTCCTACTAACCAATTCCTATTCTTCCTAGGTTTGATCCTCCTCTTTCTTTTTCTTTTTCTAACTCCTTATTCTTATCACTGTGGATTGTGACTTGTTAGGTTTATTAATAAATCTAAATATTAACGATCAAGAGTTGCTTTGAGTGGAAAAAAGCAAGAGAGGTGAGAGTATTAGAAGGAAAAAGCCCAATTTGAGAGATACATAATTCTTCTAATCTTTGTTCTAAATGTTTCAAACAGGTAGTTATAGTGAATGGAGGCGAGTTATGACTCAACAATTCGAAAAGTCAAATTTACAGTATACCGAATGGAAGGAAGACAATGGTAAAGTTATTTTTCAAACAAGAGCTAAAGTGATGTCTGCGATTTGTGCCCTTAGAATTGACAAAGAGTTTGGCTATAACTATATTAACACTTATATGGTTGAGAAATTGAACTTGTCTTGTGTTGAGCATATTGGAACCTACATGTTGAGAGGAGTAAAGGTAGATAAAAGAGTGTTATTACTATTGTCTATTGGAAGGTATGAGGATGCGGCCTGGTGTGATGTGATTCCTATAAATAATTATCATATCTTTTTGGGAAAGCCATGATATGTCTACATAAGAGCTTCATATAACATGGAAAGAAATAGATACTCTTTTGAGGTTAATGGGAAGAAACTCATTCTTGGGCCTTTGACTCCCTCACAAATTTGTGAAGACGAATAGACTGTTAAAGAGAATATGAAAAAATATCAGAGAGAAAAGAATGAGAGGAGCAAGAGAGTGCATGTTGACATTCCAAGAGAGGAAAAAGAAGAGGTTGTGTTGAGTGAAAAGAGTGGGATGTCAAGTGAGGAAAAGAGTAAGCTTGAGAGGAAAGAAAAGAGAGAAGGCCATAAGATAGAAAAAAGTGGTGAGGTAGAGAAACAAGATGGTTCGAGTGAAGAAAAAGAAGAAAACCTCGGTGAGAGAGAAGAGGATAAGGTTAGTCTTGTGATAAAAGACAAAGAGGGTATATGCAAGAAAAATATTTTTTTACTTTCTAACCCACTAAATCTTTCTTGTTTTAGTTCTTGTTGTGCAGCCAAGTGTTGAAAGACCTTTTGAAAGGGGAGGTAAGATGCAAGAGATGGTGGCAAAGGATCCAATTGGATTCCAACATGAATTTGAAAAAATAGATTCTTGTTGGATAGTGGAAGATAAAAGCTTGGTTAATTTCTTTGTTGTTGAACCTTTTGACTATTTTGATCCTTATTTACAAGTTTACAACATGGAGTTCCCTAAAGCCATTGCTAGGTTAGAACCATTGCATAAAAGAATAAAAGGTGATGTTGTTCCATTAATAAATAAGCCCAAGTATGGTATGTATAATTGGTTTATTCACATTCTTGGCCTTTCTAGAATCCCTAAGGTATTTTTAGAGGTAATGAACTATATTCTTACTTCTTATGCTGGTGATTTTATAATTTTTTGTGGATGATGATATTTTGATGCATGTCAACTCATTAACTGTAATATCTAAGGTCAAGTGCAAGATTAATTTGTTTACTTTTAAAATTGATTATGACATAGATGATTATGCATTCCAACTTGGTGGAAAGAGGCGTGAAATTTATGAGAAGAGGCTTGCTAATGAGTTAAATGTTCTTTCTTCTCTTATTCAAGTGCCTAATGAGTTTTCATGTGATAAATTTCTAGAACGTGAGTTTTGTTGTTCGATGGGAAGTCATTCCTCTAGTAATGTTGATTGTGAGCCTATAAAAGTGATTGCTTCTAGTAAAGAGATATGCATGATATTGTGATATTAGTGATCAAATACTTTTTCATGAACCTATCTATGACTCTTTCTGTGACAGTTTGAGCAATTCTGTCTTCGTTTTCTTGCAAGGTCAAAATTCGAGGACGTATTTTCTTCAAGAAGAGGGGAATGATAGCATCCTAGGAAGCTCAAATCTAATTCAAGGACAAGGATGAAAATTTTGAATCTCAAAGAGGGCCTTTAACAAGATGTCAAGCTAAAAAGTTGCAAAACAAGGTCATTGGACTTCAGGAGCGATCAAAGAAGTTGTTAGTTGGGAGGAAGAGCTCAAGGATAAAGGATATGAGTTATCTAGGTGTTATAATTATTGTATGGACAAAATTCATGTCCAATAAGATGTGGATTAGATCCCAAGAGACATCCTCTAAAGAAGATCCAAATCAGGCCATTGTTGGACCAATTTGGCACCTAAAATGTGTCCAAACTTGCAGCCGATGAAGTCCTGCATAAAGCCACATTTGTATAGAATAAAAAAGCACTTAATTGATGTCCAAGAAGGGTACATAGGCGTTCTAGATGTTGAGTGCAAGTTGGTGCCAAGTTGCTTGCAAATTTCCTTCAAGATTTTCAAAATTCTATCTAAGATTGGTTTGGGACTTATTTACATATATTTTGGGACTATATTTATTTCTTTCCTAGTTAGTTAAGGTTATATTTTACTTTTACTAATATTTTTGGAATTATTTTCCAAGAATGACTTGGTTTTTGCTTCCTAATATTTTCCTTTTCCTAAGGTAGTTGGACTTGTTGTCCAAAGTAGTTTAGGACTTTATTTCCTTATTTTTTTAGCCTTAATTACGTGATCCCTTCCTAAATATATAAGGGGTGTCTTATTTGTTTTTAGATTGATATTATTATAGACAATATCAATAAAAAGTGTGAGATTTTTCTTGCGCTCTTGTGTGTGGCTACTCTTAGATTTATTCTTCAACCTTCAAAACTCAACTTAAGGTGGTAATATTAAACCCTTTTCGAAATCTTAGATCACTTCTAGGTATTCAATAAAGGTGATAAGCTTAGGCTTATTGTTGTTCTTGTTATTCTAAAGAGTCGGGTTTCACAATCTATCTCTTGTTTTTAAGTCTCTACCAAAGGCGATAAGTTCTTCATTATCTAATTGTTGTTATTAGGATTCAACTTCAAGAATAGACTTCTTGAATTCAAGAAAATCTTTCTTGAATTCAATCTATCTTTAATTTCCGTCTTCTTTTTTGTTTCTTTATTTTCTTTTATCTTCTGCATATTTCTTGATTTTCTTTTTTTTTCTTTAGTAATTCTTGAACCCCTATTGTGTTATTGTCAATCGAAATCTTCGGGAATAACGAAGGATCAAGGGATCCAATTATCGTCGTCTTCTTCTTCCATTCCCTACTTCTCCGATTCAGTCGAGGCTAGCGTTGTGGTTGTTATTTGGCCTCTTATTTTTCCTTTGACCTCCAATCCATTTGATGTTGATAGTTCCGATATTGGTATTACCTCATCAACTGCGAACATTTCCTTTGCAGCATGTTGCTTGCCATTTACTGTTTTCACCCCGTCTGGTGTCGGGAATTTCATTATTTGGTGGAGAGTCGAAGGGACTTCCCTCATATTGTGAGTCCAGGGCCTCCCGAGTAGGGCGTTGTACCTCATGTCGCCCTCGATTACAAGGAAATTGGATTCTTGAATCGTTCTGGCCGCGTTCAATGGTAAAGTGATCTCTCCTTTAGTCGTTTCGCTGGCCATGTTAAAACTGTTTAGGACCCGAGCTGCGGGCACAAGTTGGTCTTGTAGGCCGAGCTGTTCCACGACCCTCGACCTGATGATATTTTCTGAGCTACCTGGATCCACTAGAACACGCTTAACTTGAACTTTATTCATAAAGATAGAAATTACCAGAGTGTCGTTGTGAGGTTGAGAAATTTCTTCTGCTTCCTCGTCGTTGAATGATACGGTGCCTTCTGGCACATAATCTCGGGTCCTTTTTTCCCTAGTAATTGATACCTTAGTGCGTTTGAACATGGGCCCTTGCAAAATATCGACCCTGCCGACGATCATATGGATCACATGTTGTGGCTTTTCCTGCTCATTTTTCCTGTTGGCGTCCCTTTCTCTAAAATGATTCTTGGCTCGATCACTTAAGAACTCTTGAAGGTGACCCTCATGGAATATACGGGCTACCTTCTCTATTAGTTGCCTGTAATCTTCAGTTTTGTGTCCATGTGTGCCGTGATACTTACACATCATATTGAGGTTTCTTTGGAAATGATCGGTTTGTATGGGCCTGGGCCATCTAGTATATTTGATTCTTCCAATTATCGATACAATACCTGATGCGTTGACATTAAAGTTATACTCTGACAATCGAAGTGCTTCTGTGATATTGGCATGCTTGTCAAAAACCACTTTTTCTCATAAGTCCACGATCACTTCTTCGATCATTTCAGGTGGAATTACGTCCAGGATGCCGTTCCTGCGATCTACGATGTATGGTTGGTATCAGACTTTGTTCGACCAAGATTCCCTATCAATATCTATCTGATTTCTGGCTGCAGATCTATTCGGATACACGGAACCGGAAGGAGAATTGGTCACCTTCGACTCTGATCTTCGGCTGGTACCGATTATATATGTACATCGGCCCAGGTTACCGCCGGATATTCGATCAAGTTCTGCTTCAGTTGACGTGATGCTATCGAACTTTGTTCATTCAACCCTTGAGTAAAGGCTTGAACAACCCAATCATCTGTGACTGGTGGCACCTCTATGCTTTTCATTTGGAATCGGGACACGAACTCCCTAAGTATTTCATTATCCTTATGTTTTACTTTGAAAAGTTCTGATTTCCTCGTCGCAACCTTTATGGCTCCGGCATGTGCCTTTATGGAAGAATCCGCTAACATGGGCAAATGAGTCAATGGAATTTGGCGGTAGATTGTGGTACCAAATCATTTCCCCCTTCGATAGAGTCTCTCCGAACTTCTTCAATAGAACATATTCGATCTCATCATCTTCCAAATCGTTACCTTTGATGGTGCATGTATAGGAGGTGAAATGCTCGTTGGGATCGGTGGTCCCATTGTACTTAGGTATATTCGGCATACGAAACTTTTAAGGAATAGGCTTCGGAGCCGCACTTGGGGGAACGACTTCTGTATAAATTTCTTCGAATCCATCCCTTTCAAAATTGGCGATGCCCCAGTATCTGATCAACTCGGGAGTTGTACGTTTCCACTTTCTTATCATTTGCTTCAATTTTCTTCTCTCCCGACCCAATTCGTTTGGTGAGCTCCTTGAGCATCTTCATTATTGCAGGGTCCGTCCCTGATTCATTATTATTCGACCTTTCTGGTGCTGGCTGGGTCCAGCGGACGGCTTCCGGTTCGACCCCACTCGGAGTTCTATGTTGATTTTGTAGCTGTACAATAGCGGCTTGTTGGGACTGAAGGATCTCGAATATTACTTGGAGACTGACTCCTCCATCTCTTCCGCCCTATGTACCTTGACCACCAGATCGACCTTCTCTGCTACACTCCCTTCAGGGTCCGTGCCCAGATTCGCATTCAAAGCAATGTGTGAACTAATGTCAACTGGGCTGGCAACTGGTGCTACCCTGAGATCATCTTGTGACACCTCGACCCCTGGAGCAATTACATTATCATTTTCCCCGTGAAATCCGAGGTCATTGCCACCATGTGTGGGTGCGTTCTATGAGTTTGACATGTTTTTAACCTGAAAGAAAAAATACTTGACAAGAACAAGCGTAAAATAGTGTGTGTTATCATAATCAGTATTGAATAATCACTATTATCATTAGCCCCATGGTGGGCGCTAAACTGTTTACCCTAAAATTTGGATAACAATTAAACTTATATTGTGGTTTAGTTTAATAAATGAGAAAGTTAATGACTGAATTAAACTGTAAATAAATCAAACCAGTATGTAAGTTGAGCCTCGACCTCGACCTCAAAAAGATGTATTCTCGAGGTGATAGTAGTACAAGAACGATTAAGATGAAATAATTTTGATGAACAATAAGTAGAGCAATAGGCAAGAACGAAATGATGGCTTTTTCTTAGTGAACAATGATCTTACAAATGACTGGAATTCTTCTTTATATAGTAGAGGTATCCTAATTATGGTATACTTCTAATTACATAAGGAAATCGTATAAATAGTTGATTAACCGCTACTGATCTGATCCGTTCCGAGATTCATGCCACGATCCTCGACCAATAACGTATATCTCGCTCTTTCCGTTATTAAGCTATCCCGATATTACTCAAAGTATATCTCTTCTGACCTCGATTGATACCGACATCGATCTAGAAAGAGGTTTCGATTTCGGACTCAATGTCTCAAGTTTTCGATGCAACATCCAATCTCAATCAATTAGTAAAATTGGATAGCCCCGATTTCTACCGTATATAACTATAATAAAGAAGGACCACATGAAGTCCTAATTTAAAGGAAGAGAACTTATTGCAATTTAAAAGGCAATTTAAAAGAAAGCGATAATTTAGAGTAGAATACAAGACACTAGTAAAGAGAGATTGTGCAGACGATAAGTAGTTGAGATTTAAGTTTCAACATATGTCGTCACAATTGTTTCACCTCCAATTTATCCCAAAAGTCTTTTAATTCTTGTTAGAAATTCGTGTACTACTGAAAAATGTAAAGAATATTTGCAGTTTCAAATTTGGCTCCCATTTGATCATAAAATTTGGGAGCTTTTTGTCAAATTTTATTTTTAAATATCTGTTTGTTTATAAATTTTAACTATTTTTTGGTAGATTTTAAAAATAAAATTTTCAAATTTCAAAAAATAGCTCTAGATTAGTATTTGAAGTTTACTTCAAATTCTTTTCAAGTAAAATGCATGTTCAAACACAATTTTAACTTTTAAAAAACTCATTTTTTATGTCATCTTTAAAAATTTATTTTTTCATGTTCCAACCAAATATATATCCAAACGCTAGCTTAAATTATTGAATATTAGATTAAGAAGGTCTAATAAAATGACAAAGATAATAAAGGTTTAGTATAACTGATCCCAACTATTATTGAGCGGTTGAGCCCTGATTATGGTGGTTGTTTAAAGTAATTCATTTCATATATATGATGAATATTATTATGACAAGTAAGAGAATTCTGTTTTTTTTTTTGGAAAAAAAGGGAGAGAATTTATATTTTTGTTCGTTAGAAAGCCGACAAAGAGTACAGCAAGAATTTTGGAGGGATAAATAGTCGTTTATTGTGCTTTGGAGACGTGGAGTGCTAATTAATACCCAGGTTGGTCAAGTTTTTTTTTGTTTCCCCCTGAAGTTATAATGTTTGGCAAAGTTTTAGAAATAAAAGTTTTACTTTTGATCAAAAGCGAAAGCAAAGAAGCATAAAAAGTAGTTTCTTTCAAAAAATATTTTTTTGAAAAATATTTTTGAGAAAATATATTTAAAAATATATTTTAAAAATTTGGCCAAACACTAATTATTATTTAAAGTGATTTTCAAATTAATTAGTCAAACATAATAAAAAATATTTTAAAAAAGATACTATTAAAAAAAATACTTTTCAGAATAAACTGATTTTAGAAGTTTGGCTAAACAAACTATAAATCTAGTGATTATTCGCTAGGGACATCATTAAAACGGAAAAATGAGTCAAGACTTACGAAGCATGAGAAATTTGAAGGCAAGGCATAGTCTCCATTAGGATTTAGGGGCGTATATAGACCGAGTTGGTTTGAGTTTATCAAAATCGAACCAAACTAACTATATTGGTTTAGATTAGTTCGATTTTGTTGGGTTTTCAGGTCTTTTTGTTGCATAAATATTATTTTAATCTTACTTTGTTAAAATTATAGATAAAGTTTTGATAAGTGAATATATGTTTAGTAAAAATTGAAAAACTGAAAAACATATGGTCTACTAAAATATCTTTTTGTGAGAGATTTTTTTTTAGTAACACATGATAGTCATTTTCTTAATTGCCTAACAATAATTTTTCATTGATGTATGCTTTCAAGGTTAACTAAACTTAAGAATTAAATATAAAAATCAATATAAAACTTCAATAATTCTAGGAGTATTTAATTTTAGAATTACTGATAAAATACTATTTTAAGTGAATACGGAAGAATAAAGAGATTGATACATTTCAATAACACTTAATAAGAAGGTGATGATGCAAGTAAATATAAAATGGAAGGGCATTTATAATTCTACTAAATACTACATCCCATGAGAGAATCACAGATATTTCTAGATATTTATAAAAAAAATCTATATAAAGTCATAAAAATATATATATAAATTATATTTTTACGTATGGTTCGAGTTTTTTTTTACTCTACTTCAAACCAAATCAAACCAAATCTAATCAAATTTTTTAATTAGTTTGGTTTGACTCTTCGATTTGATGCAGTTTTCTTGTTCGGTTTGATCATCCGTAGTCTCCATCACTATAATTGAAACAGAAGTCAAACAAGTTCTTCTTTCAGTATCATTTGTCCTAATATTTTCTAAGGGGTTATTTGGTATGAGGTATAAGTAGATATAGTACTGGTATAAAAATTTAATACCACCTTAATACTTTAGTTGGTTAGCAAACCTAGTATAAGTTATCCCGAGATTAAAATTAGTGTTGGTGAAAATACAATTACAATTGAAAAATAAAATGAAGAAAATAAAACAACGATCTTTACTCCAGAGTCAGTAGTGGTCTCAGACTTGAACTATGACTGTTTTAGGAAAATAAATTATCACTGCTTACATAATAGTCAAGGTGTTGACATGAGCTTTATTAGCCAACACATTACGACATTGTGTTTATCCCGATTTTCATGAGTGTTTTTGAGAAGAAGCCCAATTCCCATAGGAAGTTGTAACGACCCGACTGGTCGTTTTGAGCAATTGTGTCTGATTCGGAAATTTGAAGTCATGAGTAACTTAACCAGTGTATTATGACTTGCATGCATCATCGGTTCGAGTTTTTGAGAAGTTCGGGAAGGATTTTTAGAAGTGACTTTCATTTGAGAAGCTTGAAGTTGAAAGAATTGACAAAGATTTGACTTTTGAGTATTTGACCTCGAATTGGAGTTTCGATGGTTCTGATAGACTTGGGTGGTGATTTTGGACTTAGGCGTACGTCCGGATTTGAATTTGGAGGTCCATCGGGTAATTTGGAGCATTTCGGCGAAAAGTTGAAGTTGGAAAGTGGAAAGGTTTGACCAATGGTTGACTTCGGTGATATCGGGGTCGCAATGCGATTTCGAGAGTTGGGACAACTCTGTTATGTTATTTGGGACTTGTCTGCAAAATTTAGCATCGTTCCGGGTTGATTTGATAGATTTCGACGCGAGTTTTAAGAGTCGGGAGATTTGAAAGTTCATAAGTTCGATTTATGGTATGATTCGTGGTTTCGCCATTGGTTGATGTGATTTGAGGCCCCGAGCGAGTCCGTATTAGGTTATAAAACTTGTTTGTATGTTTAGACGGGGTCTCGGGCGTGTTTCGGATGGGCTTCGGGTATTTTTCCTCCTATTTTGAAATGTTGTTCTGTCTTCTGGTGTCCCCTTCTATACGATCGCATAGGTATAGCCTCGATCGCGAAGACTTATTTGGTGGCTAACGGGTTTCCTTCTTCGCGTTCGCACACCCTTACGCTCGTTCGCGAATCTCAAATAGTCAGACTTCACGTTCAATTCTTCCAATCCGCGTTCGCATAGTTCATTTCATGGGCAGCATCTTTTCTTCTATGTGATCGCAGTGGTTTATTCGCAATCGCGTATTGCAAATATGTGGTAGCCCTTATTTCCTCTTCGTGATCGCATTTGTTCTTCCGCGATCGAGATGCATAGTCATCTGGGCAGAGTATAAGTTTTCCAAATTGAGGGTTAGGCCATTTTCACCATATTTTGACTTGTAGAGCTCGGTTTTGAGCGATTCCTAGTGAGATTTTCAAGAAAATCAATTGGGTTAGTGTTCTTCACCTAGTATTTAATATATTCCATGATTTTATCTTCAATCCTATCATTTAATTTGTGCTTTGAGTTGAGGAAAATGTTGATTTTTGAAGAAAAGTTTCAAAATGAAAAATCATGATTTGGGAGACGAAATGATAGCGGAATTTGATAATTAGTGTATGGTTGAACTCCGTATCGGAATGAGTGTTCAGATTTTTATAAAGTTTGTCGAGTTTCGAGGTGTGGGCCCGGGGTCGACTTTTGGGATCGATATCTAGATTTTTGTAAAGATTGAGACTTTATGACCCGAAATAGTCTCTTATGAGTTTTATTTGTGTTTTGAAGTTATTTTGATTAGATTTGAGCCGTCTGGGGGTCTATTCACCCAAGGAGTCCATTTTAGAGTACCAGGTTGTCTTCGTTGAGGTAAGTATCTTGTCTATCTTTGTGTGGGGGAAACTACCCCTTAGGAATTGAGTTAATTGTGTTGTCTTGTTATGTGAAAGACGTGTACGCAAGGTGACGAGTGGGTACACAGTCTATATGTGGTATTGACTGATTTAGATTGTCTAGCCTCTTTCCATGCTTTTGATTAAATTGTCATAATATGCGGTATCTCGTTGTTAGACTACTCTTACATACTCTATATGATGTGGTTAGTCCTTATTTGCCTCTTATTTGTTATTTGGCCCTTGTATGCCTTGCTTGTAGTCATTGCCTTCATTATTATCTTGTTACCTCTTAACTGCTGAGTTATTCAATGACTACGTGTGTATCTTCTATGTGTCCAATTTGTTGTGAATACCTGCGTAGTTATCACGTACCTTACATGTCTTGTTTTCTTGTAAGGTTGTTGTATTCCTTTGAATTTTATGTGGTTCCCTTGTTGTCGTGTACTTATACGCTTGGTTATAGAAATTCTTGTAATTGAGTTGTTGAATTGTTGTTGCTGATTTATATTATTGCACAGGGGATCAGGTTGCACGCCACAACAGATGAAATAATGGAGGTGGTGGAATAAAGGAGGATATTTATATTGTAATATTGTTTATTGTACGGTGGGATCGTGTCACGACCCAATTCTAACCCAGGTCGTGATGGCGCCTATTGTGATACAAGGCAAGCCTACTTCCCAAAATATTATTACCAATTTGATTATAAGAATTTAATAAAATTTTCCATTATTTGAATTTTTCATAAACTAAACCAACTCTAAATATCAATATAGAAAACATAAAAACAAACATCGAGGTGTCACCAAGTCATGAGAGTCTAAATCTATGAACTAAGATATATAAACTATCTAATTGTCAATACAGTCCAAAAGAAGGAATAGATGATAAATGGAGTAACAAGTTCCTGCGGACGCTAGCAGCTATCCTGCAGTCTCCAAAAATAGTCAGCCTGAACTCAATGATTGCCGCACTCTAACTCACCTAGATCTGCACATAAAGTGCATGGTGTAGTATGAGTACAACCGGCTTAGTAGTAACAGAAATAACTAAGGAACTGAGTAGTAGTGACGAGCTAAGCAGAATAATCCAATTATTTCTTTTCACAATTAAGGATAAACAGTAGTAAGCAGGTAATTTCCGTAACTCATCAAATGTTACAAGTCAATTAACAGGTAAATGCAACAACAACAAAAGTAAATGAAACCTCTCAACAATGTCACTTCATCACTCATCCCTCAATGCACACACTCAATAGGTACCTGCCTCACTGGGGGTGTATAGACTCCGGAGGGGCACCTACAACCTAAGCACTAAGCATGAACAACTCACGTGCCATAATATAAATATCTTAGGATCGACACGGACAATTCACGTGCTACATGGAAAACTTACCTGCTATGGTATCAATACCTGAATCCGCATGGACAACTCACGTGCTATAATCAAATATCCCACAACAGGCCCTCGGCCTCACTCAGTCTTGTACCTCTATAGCCTCATAATTCTCGACAAATAAGGGAACACATCCAAATCAAGTATTACAACGTATCAACAACATAATAGAGACTGAGGTAAACCTGTAAAAGAATTTCTATGACTGAGTGCAAATAATGTGAGCATGAATAAATCCAAAGCATGATCTCTAACATGAAGGCTGTCAAGTTCAACAACATGTAAATACATAAACTCAGATAATGGCTATTAGGCCTCACGGGACGGACCAAGTCTCTATCCCTCGCGGTATAGACCTACACGTCACCTAGCATGGGTATCACCTCCAAACAGTCACTTGATATCAAATTCCCCGGGTTCAAACCCTAAAAGCCAGAGTTAAAACTGTTACTTACCTTAACAACGTAAAATCCTACTCCGGGAAGCAACATAGCCTAAATAATCGAATTCCAGAAGAAAAACTACATAATTAGGCAAAAAATCTGAAATAGGCTAAAACCTGGCCCCTGGGCCCACGTCTAAGAACCCGTCAAAAATTGCAGAACTAGAAACCTCGTTCATTCCCGAGTCTAACAATATAAAATTCATCAAATTCCGCCGTTTGGTCCCTCAAATCCTCACCTCGAACTCTCCAAAACTCAAGCCCTAACTCCCTCAATTTCACCCTAAACTCCTACTAATTTCATGCCTAATCAATGTAAAAATCATCATAAACACGCGTAATTAAACCCAAGTAACGTACCTCAGTCATATCTCTTGTTTCTCTCTTGGAAAACACTATCCTAAGCTCAAAAACCATTCAACAATGGTGAAGAAAGGGCAAAAATTCACGAAGTGTGACTTATATAGGTTTCTGCCCAAGGGTTCCGCACCTGCGAAGCCAATTTCTGCATCTGCGGACAAGTCTCCGCTTCTGCAGATTTTCATTAACACGCCCAACTTCGCTTCTGCGGCTCACCCCTCGCACCTACGGACATGCGTCTGCAGTCCAAAGGGCGCACTTGCGACTTCCCCTTATCCGTCCAAATTCCGCATCTGCGGTGCTCCACTCGCACATGCGGGCTCGCATATGCGGTAATACCTCCGCACATGTGCTACATGCCCAGTTGGCCAAATCCGCACATGCGACCATCGCACCTGCGGCTCCCCATCCGCAGGTGCAGACACACTAGTAACAGCAGCTTCACCTGCATTTTCCAAATTCCAATCTCTCTGATACCCATCTGGAATCATCCCGAGCCCCTCGGGACCTCAATCAATAATTCCAACAAGTCTTATATCACTACCCGAACATAGTCAAACCTTCGGAACACCCAAATCAACACCAAAACACCAAATCAACCTCGGATTCAAGCCTAAGAACTTCTAAACTTCCAAAATTCGCCAACGACGCTGAAACCTACCAAACCACGTGTGAATGACCTCAAATTTTGCACACACGACCTATTCCAACTTCCGGAATTCCATTCTAAACCCGATACCTAGTTTTCCACTACCGACCAAAATCGCCAAATTTCTAACTTTCGCCAATTCAAGCCTAATTCTACCACATACCTCCAAATTACATTCCGGACTCACTCCTAAGTCTAAAATCACCCAAGGAAGCTAACTAAATCAAAAAAATCCAAATCCGAGTTCGTTTACTCATAAGGCAACTTCCGGTTGACTTTTCTAACTTAACTTTCTAACTAAGAGACTAAGTGTCTCATTTCACTCCAAAACTACTCCGGACCCAAACCTACCAACTCGATACAACTCAACACCGCTGAACAACACATAACGAAGCAGAAATGGGGGAAATTGGGCTATAAATTCTCGGAACGACCGACCGGGTCGTTACATCCTCCCCCTATTAAACAAACGTTCATCCTCGAAAGAGTCTAGAAACATACCTGGAGTCTCAAATAGGCATGGATATCTGCTCCACATCTCCTGCTCGGTCTCCCAGGTGGCCTCCTCCATGGGCTGGCCTCTCCATTGAACCTTCACTGAAGCTATGTATTTTTATCTCAACTTCCGGACCTGTCGATCCAAAATAACCACTGGCTCCACATCATACATCATTCACCCTCCAACTGAACCGTGCTAAAGTCCAAACATGGGACGGATCTCCAACATACTTCCGAAGCATGGAAACATGAAATATTGGATGGATATTCGACAAGTTGGGTGGCAAAGCAAGCTCATAGGCCACCTCGTCAATCCTCCGAAGTACCTCAAACAGACCATTAAATCGAGGGCTCAACTTTCCCTTCTTCCAAAATCTATTAACACCTTTCATAGGTGAAGCCTTCAGCAGTACCTTCTCCCTAACCATGTAAGATATATCACGAACCTTCCTGTCCGCATAGCTCTTCTTCCTAGACTGTGTCGTGCGAAGCCGCTCCTGAATCAATTGCACCTTATCTAAAGCATCCTGCACCAAATCTGTACCCAAGATTCTAGCCTCACCCGACTCAAACCAACCAACCGGAGATCTACACCTCTTCCCATATAAATCCTCGTACGGAGCCATCTGGATACTCGACTGATAACTATTATTATATGCAAACTCCGCGAGTGGCAGATATTGGTCCCATGAACTCCCAAAGTCAATAACACAAGCGCGCAACATGTCCTCCAATATCTGGATAGTGCGCTCGGATTGTCCGTCCGTCTGAGGATGAAAAGTTGTGCTCAACTCAACCTGAGTACCCAATCCTCAATGCACGACCCTCTAAAACTGAGATGTAAACTGAGTACCCCTATCTGAAATGATGGAAGCCGGGACACCATGCAAGCGAACAACCTCTCGGACATAAATCTTCGTTAACCGCTCTGAAGTGTAGGTAGTACAAACATGACTTAAGTGTGCATACTTGGTCAACCAATACACAATAACCCAAATAGCATCGAACTTCCTCGAGTCCGTGGGAGCCCAACTATAAAGTCCATGGTGATCCGCTCCCACTTCTACTCCGGAATATCTAATCTCTAAAGCAAGCCACCCGTTCTCTGATGCTCGTACTTAACCTGCTGACAGTTGAGACACCGAGCCACAAATCCAACAATATCTTTTTTTCATTCGCCTCCACCAATAGTGCTGCCTCAGATCCTGATACATCTTCGTGACACTCGGATGGATGGAATACCGCCAGTTGTGGGCCTCCTCAAGAATCAACTCCTGAAGCCCATCCATATTAGGCACACATATCCGACCCTGCATCCTCATCACACTGTCATCGCCAATAGTCACATCCCTAGCATCACCTCGCCGGACCCTATCCTGAAGAACAAGAAAGTGCGGGTCGTTATACTGACACTCTAGGATACGGTCATAAAGAGAAGACCTGGAGGCTACACAAGCCAATACTCGACTAAGCTCTGAAAGATCCAATCTCACAAGCTGGACCGCTAAGCCTGAACATCCAATGCTAAAGGTCTCTTCGCTGTCGGAAGATAAGCTAAACTCCTCAAACTCTCTGCCCGACGACTCAGAGCATCAACCATCACATTGGCCTTACTCGGATGGTATAGAATAATGATATCATAATTTTAAGAACCTCCAACCATCTTCGTTGGCACAAGTTAAAATCTTTCTGCTTGAATAGATGTTGTAGACTCCGGTGATTAGTATAAATCTCACAATGAACTCCATACAAATAGTGATGCCAAATCTTTAAGGCGTGAACTATGGCTGCTAACTCAAGATCATGCACTGGATAATTCTTCTCATGGGTATTCAACTGGCCCGAGGCATAGGCAATCACCCTACCCTCCTGAATCAAAACATAACCAATGTCTACCCTCGAGGCATCACAATACACGGTATAAGAACCTGAAGATGATGGCAGAACTAACACTGGAGCTGTGGTCAAAGCAGTCTTGAGCCTTTGAAAACTCTCCTCACACTCGTCCGACCACCTGAATGGAGCACCCTTTTGGGTCAATTTCATCAAGGGCGAAGCAATAAATAAGAATCCCTCTACAAAGCGACGGTAATAGCCCGCCAAACCCAGGAAGCTCCTAATCTCTGTAGCTGAGGATGGTCTATGCCAACTTTGCACCGCCTCTATCTTCTCGAGTCCACTGAATACCCTCACTAGAAACCACGTGCCCCAAGGATGCTACCGAACTGAGCCAAAACTCACACTTGGAGAACTTTCATAAAGTTTCTCCTCCCTCAACCTCTGAAATGCAATCCTCAAATGTTGGGCGTGCTCCTCCTGGCTATGAGAGTATACCAGGGTGTCACCAATGAACACAATAATGAAGGTGTCCAAATATGGTTGGAATACACTATTCATAGAATGCATGAACGTTGCTGGGGCATTGGTCAGCCCAAAATACATCACCAAGAACTCATAATGGCCATAACGGGTCCTGAAAGTCGTCTTAGGAATATCTGAATCCCGAATCTTCAAATGATGATACCCGGATCTCAAGTCGATCTTAGAGAACACCTTTGCTCCCTGAAGATGGTCAAATAAATCATCACTACGAGGCAAAGGATACTTGTTCTTGACTGTGACCTTGTTCAACTGCATGTATTCAATACACATTCTCATGGAACCATCCTTCTTCTTCACAAATAGAACTGGTGCACCCCAAGGTGACACACTAGGCTGAATAAACCCCTTTTTTAGGAGTTCCTGAAGCTTTTCAATTCTTTCAACTCCGCTGGTGCCATACCATTTGGCGGAATAGAAATGGGCTGAGTGCCCGGCACCACATCAATACCTAAGTCAATGTCTCTGTCAGGAAGCATACCCGGCAGGTCTGCAGGAAACACATCAGGATAATCATATACCACCGGAACTGAATCAATAGTGGGAGTCTCTGCACTAACATCCCTCACAAAAGCCAGATAATATAGGCAACCCTTCTCAACCATACGCGTAGCCTTCAAATATGAAATCACCCTACTCGACACATAGTCTATAGAACCACTCCACTCTACCTCGAAAATCCCGGCATCGCTAAGGTCACAGTCTTAGCGTGACAATCTAGAACAGTATGACATGGAGATAGCAAATCCATGCCCAAAATCACATAGAAATCAAACATGCTAAGCAACAACAAATCTACTCAGGTCTCCAGACCCCCAATAGACACCACACATGACCGATATGCGCGATCTAAAACAATAGTATCGCCCACAGAGGTAGATACATGAACAAGTGTAACTAATAACTCACAAGGCATAACCAGAAAATGAGCAAAGTATGATGAAACATATGAATATGTAGAACCAAGGTCAAATAATACAGAGGCATCTCTGTGACAGACAGAGACAATACATGTGATCACAACATTTGAAGTAATAGCTACTGGCCTGGCTGGGAGGGTATAAAAATGGGCCTGACCACCCCTGCTCTGCCTCCCCCTCTCAGGCGACCCCTAACTGCCTGGGCTCTGACCCTAGATGGCTGAGCTCTATCCCTAGCTAGCTGAGCAGGTGGTAGAGGAACTGGTGCTAGTGCAGTCTGCTGGGTACTCCGCTGTGCAGTACCACTTGACAGCCTATGGCAATATCTCATCATGTGGAAAAAATCCCTGCACTCAAAACAACCCCTCCTCATACGATAATGCTGCTCCTGACTTCCAAAAGAACTACCCGGCGATACCTGAGCGGACGGGGCATGATGAGAACCCAACACTGGCAGTGCACTGGATAATGACTGACCCTGCTGATGACTGTGAGAACCATGTCCAGATGATGCACCACGGTGAAATAGGCGAGCTGACTGAGTATGTCTGAATGGACGACCTCTGCCCTGCTGGAACTGGCCTCCCTGAGGAGTACCACTGAATCCACCTGGTCCACGAGGCCTCTTAGCCTCCCTCTCAACCCTCTCTTGACCTCGAACCATCTCAATCTGTCGAACAATGTCGACGACCTCATCAAAGGTAGCACCAGATACTCTCTCTCCGATCATAAACAATCGAAGCTGAAAATCGAGGCCATCTATAAACCTCATAATCCTCTCTTGATCTATGTGAACCAACCAGACCGCATGACGAGCCAACTCGGAGAAACGCATCTCATACTGGGTAACAGAAAACTCACCCTAGCGAAGCTGCTCAAACTGCCTGCACAGCTCCTCTCTGCGGGACTCAGGTACAAACTTCTCCAAAAAGAGAACGGAGAACTGCTGCCAAGAAAGGGGTGCTGAACCAACCGACCTACGCCTCTCGTAATCCTCCCACCAATTAAGTGCAGCCCCAGAGAACTGGAAAGTAGTGAATGAGACCCCACTGGTCTCCAAAATACCCGTGGTCCGAAGCATCCACTGACGCTTGTCCAAGAAACCCTGTGCATCCTCACCCTCAGCACCACTATATGACGGAGGCTGGAGTCTCCTAAACCTCTCCAATCTGCGCTGCTCATCCTTTGTCATCACATGAGCTACATAGTCCTGAGCAGCTGCAACCGGCTGGGCTGGAGGTGCCCCCGACGTCTGTAGTCTCTGCACAACTTGCTCAGGTGTGCGAGCGGTGGGAGTCTAAGTGCCTCCCCCGGCCTGAGAAGTAGCTGCGTCCGTAGTAACTAAAGCCTCCTGAGCAAGGCCTGTACACACCGATAGAATCTGGGCCAGGGCGGCCTCCTGAAGTCCTGGGATAACAATAGGCACAGGTGGTTCCTGAGCTGGTCTCGCCGGATCCGGAACCTGATCCTGAGCGGGGACAACTAGGGGAGTTGCAGGTACTGCCCCGGCTGCTGCGTTGGCGATGTTTGTGCCCCTACCAAGGCCTCTACCGCGGCCTCGGCCTCTCACATCCCAAGCTGATGACTGTCCCCCTGAACGCTAGCACGAGTCTTCACCATCCGTGATAGAATGAAATAACAGTTGTTTAGTTACTAGTATACACAGAATGCACGATAAGAATCCAAGAATGTGAAATTTTCCTAAAGGTTCTGCAGCCTCTCAAAGATAAGTACAGACGTCTCCGTATGGAACTACAAGACTCTACAAAACCCGCTCATGACTCGTGAGACCTATGTAACCTAGGTCTGATACCAACTTGTCACGGCCCAACTCTAACCCAGGTTGTGATGGTGCCTATCGTGATACAAGGCAAGCCTACTTCCCAAAATAATATTACCAATTTGATTGTAAGAATCTAATAAAACATTTCTATTATTTGAATTTTTCATAAACTAAACCAACTCTAAATATCAATATAGAAAACACGGAAACAAGCCCCAAACATCGGGTTGTCAGCAAGTCATGAGTGTCTAAATCTATGAACTAAGATATATAAACTGTCTAACTGTCAATACAGTCCAAAAGAAGGAATATATGATAAAAGTAGTAACAAGGTCCTGCGGACGCTAGCAGCTACCTTGCAGCGTCCAAAAATAGTCGGCCTGAACTCAACGATCGTAACGCTCTAACTCACCTGGATCTGCACATAAAGTGCAGGGTGCAGTATGAGTACAACCGACTCAGTAGTACAGAAATAACCAAGGAACTGAGTAGTAGTGACGAGCTAAGAAGAACAATCCAATTATTTCTTTTCACAATTAAGGATAAACAGTAGTAAGCTGGTAATTTCCGTAAATCAACAAATGTTACAAGGCAATTAACAGGTAAATGCAACAGCAACAAAAGTAAATGAAACCTCTTAGCAAGGTCACTCCATCACTCAGCCCTCACTGCACACACTCAATAGGTACATGCGCTCACTGGAGGTGTACAAACTCCGGAGGGGCTCCTACAGCCCAAGCGCTAAGCACAGACAACTCACGTGTTGCACGGACAACTTACGTGCCATAATATAAATATCTCAGGATCAACACGGACAACTCACGTGTTACACAGACAAATCACGTGCTATGGTATCAATACCTGGATCCTCACGGAAAACTCACGTGCTTCACAGACAACTCACGTGCTATAATAAAATATCTCACAACAGGCCCTCGACCTCGCTCAGTCCTGTACCTCTCTAGCCTCACAATTCTCGGCAAATACGGGAACACAACCCAAATCAAGTATTACAGCATAGCAGCAACATATTAGAGACTGAGTTAAACATGTACAAGAATTTCTATGACTGAGTGCAAATAATGTGAGCATGAATAAAGCCTAAGCATGATCTCTAACATGAAGGCAATCAAGTTTAACAACATATAAATACATAAACTCAGATAATGGCTATTAGGCCTCACAGCCTCACGGGACGGACCAAGTCTCCATCCCTCACGGTATACACCCACACGCCCATCACCTAGTGTTGTTATCGCCTCCAAACAGTCACATGATATCATATTCTCCGGGTTCATACCCTCAAAGCCAGAGTTAAAACTGCTACTTACCTTAACAACGTAAAATCATACTCTGGGATGCCCTCGTCCCTCGACTCAGTCTCCAAAAGCTCCAAATCTATCCATACTTAGAATAATACTATCAACATAGGCTAAAGAATCAAATTCCACAAGAAAAACTACATAATTAGGCCAAAAATCTGAAATAGGCTAAAACCCGGCCTCCGGCCCATGTCTCGGAACCCGTAAAAAATTGCAGAACTAGAAACTTCGTTCATTCTCGAGTCTAACCATATAAAATTAATCAAATTCCGACTCCGTTTGGTCCCTCAAATCCTCACCTAAAACTCTCCAAAAATCAAGCCCTAACTCCCTCAATTTCACCCTAAACTCCTACTAATTTCATGCTTAATCAATGGAAAAATCATCATAAACACGAGTAATTAAACCCAAGTAAATTACCTTAGTGATATCTATTGTTTCCCCTTGGAAAACATTGTCCTAAGCTCAAAACCTGTTCAACAATGGTGAAGAAAGGGCAAAAATTCGCGAAGTGTGACTTATATAGGTTTCTGCCTAGGGATTTCGCACCTAGGGAGCCAATTTCCGCATCTACGGACAAGTCTCTACTTCTGCGGATTTTCATTAACACTCCTGACTCCACTTCTACGGCTCACCCCTCGCACCTGCGGACACGTATCTGCGGTCCAAAGGTGCACCTACGACTTCCCCTTATCCGTCCAAATTCCGCATCTGCAGTGCTCCTCTCGCACCTGCGGGCTCGCAGATACGGTAATACCTCCTCACCTGCGCTACATGCTCAGTTGGAAAATCCGCATCTGCGATCAACATCCGCACCTGCGACCATCGCGCTTGCGGCTCCCCATCCGTAAGTGCGGACACACCAGTAACAGTAGCTTCAATTGCAGTTTCCAAATTCCAAACTCCCCGATACCCATCTGGAATCATCCCGAGACCCTTGGGACCTCAACCAATAATTCCAACAAGTCATATATCATTACCCGAACTTAGTCTAACCTTTGGAACACCCAAAACCACACCAAAACACCAAATCAACCTTGGATTCAAGCCTAAGAATTTCAAAATTTCCAAAATTCGCCAACGATGACGAAACCTACCAAACCACGTCCGAATGACCTCAAATTTTGCACACACGTCATAAATGACAATAAGAACCTATTCCAACTTCCGTAATTTCATTCCGACCCGAGATACCTAGTTTTCCAGTGCCTACCAAAATCGCCAAATTTCTAACTTTCGCCAATTCAAGCCTAATTCTACCAAGGACCACCAAATTACATTCTGGACGTACTCCTAAGTCTAAAACCACCCAAAGAAGCTAACTAAATCATAAAAATCCAAATCCAAGTTCGTTTACTCATAAGTCAACTTCCGATTGACTTTTCTAACTTAACTTTCTAACTAAGAGACTAAGTGTCTCATTTCACTCCAAAACTACTCCAGACCCAAACCTACCTACTCGATACAACTCAACATAGCTGAAAAACACATAAAGAAGCAGAAATGGGAGAAACGAGTCTATAAATTCTCGAAACAACCGACCGGGTCATTACAGATCGGGTTGCATGCTGCAACAGGTGAAATAAGGGTGGATTATTATAGTGAAATAAGGGTGAAATATGATATTGATATTATATGGTGGGACGGGTTGCACGCTGCAACATATTATGCTTATTTTTATGATATTGATGTTTTTTGTACAGTGGAATCAGATTGCACACCGTAACAGGTAAAATAAGGGTGGATTATTATGGTAAAATAAGGGTGAAATATGATATTGATATTATATGGCGGGATCGGGTTGCGGCCGTAACATATTATGTTATTGTTATGATATTGATGTTTATTGGACGGTGGAATCGGGTTGCACGCTGTAATAGATGAAATAAGGGTGGATTATTATGGTGAAATAAGGGTGAGTTATGATATTGATATTATATGGTGGGATCGGGTTGCACGCCGCAACATAATTGTGTATTTGGTATTCCCTGTTTTATGGTATTGGCTTCAGTGCCTTCGTACGAGATTCTGAGGATTTGTATTCTCTGATTTTCACTGTCTTTTGAGGATTTAGTCATTATAATTGACATTACTGCCTTGACGTCATTTCCTGAGCCCTTTTCCTAATACTATTATTCTGGCGAATTGATTTTCAAAGTGAATTTACTACGTTGAGTCATACCTCCTGCCCTACTGAGTCATTAGTGAAATAGTGTTTTAAAAATGAAAGAACTAATATCATGTTACCTTGTGTGACTTTAAGTTAGAATCCGCCGTTTATTTAGGTACTTACCATTTTTTACTAGTTGCCATATTTTTCTTCAACTGATTTCTCAACTTAATCTTCTTAACCTGTTCGAGGTTTTTATTTTACTTACAAAGGAATTGTTATTATGTTTTTAACTTAATAAACTCTATATTAATTGCAATAGTTATTCAATGTTGAATTTTATTTGAAAATGTTATTTTCCTCACTCAACTGATTTCTAAAACCAAAACTCAGCTTTCTCACTGATTTCCTATTTGGTCTAGAAATTGTAAATTTACTTTAGGTTATATAGGAAAAACCCCTCGAACATCTTAATTAGCAATTGACACATATATTATGTACTGAATGTCACATGGATTTCGCCATGCAAAGTGAGATGGAAAGATGTGGGCACAAGGTGCCGTGTGTGTTAAAGAGTTGGAAGTTGTGGATTATGATATGGGATCATGAGAAATGGAATTATTGGAATCGTCTATTAGAAACACTTTGTTTAGTTGAGTTGACATTGTTTTTCCTACTTGAGAACATTTACACTTATCTGTATCCCAACTAGATTGTTGTTTAATTACTTTGGTATTTCTCGTCGCCACTTGTGTTTTCCCCTTATGGTCATCACTGTTGTAATTTGATTTATTCCTACAATTTACATTACTTTGATATCTCTATCTTGTTAGCAAATGTCATAGCCTGCTCAGGTTTAGATGTTCAGTGAGTGTCTTGACCTGGCCTCGTAACTACTCTACCGAGGTTAGGCTTGATACTTAATGGGTACCACCATGGTGTACTCATACTGCACATCTTTTTGTGCATAACCAGGTACTTCGGATCGAGTTGGTTTTGAGATTTACGCTTGGTGTGGCTGGAGACTTCAAGGTGCACCTGCTGGGCGTTCACAGGCTCCGAAGTCACCTTCAATTGTATTTATTTCCATTGTTTCCTTTTATTCCAAAAAAGTGATGTATTTACTATGTATAACTACTCCTAGAAAGGCTTATACTTGTGCTACCGATTTTGAAAGTTGTAAGTTTTATAGAGAATTCAATTTCTAAAGTTGTTAGATGTCATTTATTATTGTTACTCAGTATATGTCAGACTTACAAGACTCTTTCGGAGGGGAAAATTGGGTCGTGACAGAAGTGGCCTACTTCCACACTCACATAGGTGAAATCTGTCAATGGTGCTCCTGTAGCTCTAACACCCCACTCATACGAGCTGTTGATAACAAATTTTTCCCTCACATTTCCTAAATAGTATATATTTTTTAAAATGTCATTTTTCATCATTATTTAGTTTACAAAATCTATACAAGTATTTTTTTTATAATTTTCATAATTTTTAGGGCTTAAAAATTTATTTTCTTGCATTTAAATGACTTGAATATTTATTAATTACTCTTTCAAATTATTTTGTGATGACTTAATCACCTAAAATTATTATTTGCATCCATAATACATGTTTAAAATATTTTTTTACTTCATTTTTATAATTAAATTAGTATTTTTAGGCTATTTACACAATCTTGCAATAATGGCCTATATTTTATAATTTATTGCATTTGTCATTTTATTCAAGGTCAAAATAATATTTTATATTTTTATAATCTTCTACTATTATTTTAAAGTACTAATTTGCATAAATAGAATTTTTATATTTTATTTAACTATTTTTATTAAATGATCTTCCCCTTAATCTCTCATTTTAAAAACTCGCCCAATGTTAGGCTAATTCTCGGACCAATTTGGCCCAAATACTTAGCCCACTCACTCTCCTCTCCAGCAGTCCAATCCAAACGACTCCTTAATCTCAACCCAGATGGAACCTGTTTCCAAAACCCGACCTAGCTCCCTTTAAATTTCAGTCGTTGATCAAAATCGATCAACGGCTCACAAAAGCCCCACTCCCTTGCCTTATATATCCATAACCTAACCCTAATCCCCATTTCCTAAAGACAACCGCCTCTATTCTCTCCTCCCTCCTTTAGAAACTGTAGCCGCCTCCCCCAATCTTCTCCAAATCTGAGCAAATCATGGATTCTTTATGTGATTTATTTACCTTTTACGCATTATCTTGTTGTTACTTACAAGACTATGGTGTTACTTAGTACTTGCCTAAACTTGGCAAGTACCATCTCTCATATTCGGGCCCATTCAACTTCAATCGCTAAGATCTGGACAATATCCGGTCCATATACACAGAAGAATGGTTGATTTCTCATACCAGTAGACTGATTTTCAAACATTGAACCCTAATTGGGGTTTGAATTTCTATTTCTTTCCTTTACTAGTTGCTTAATTGATTGCATGTATGTTTTTCTTTTCCTTGTTTATGTTTGATTGACTTCTTTCCTTATTTACTCGTCTGATTTAACTACTATATAAACCCCTCCCCCAAATCCCTTTTAACAAACCTTAATCACTGTTATTCTATCACTCCCACTCATTCTGCTCTTCTGAAATTTGAGACCTTGGCCGGCTGAAAGCCAATGCCACCAGAATTCTACTATTCAACCTCTCTCAGTGTGAGCACTGCCCTAGGTTCATTTGAATCCCTTGGGAACTCTGACGCACTGAGAAATTTGGGGTTATTTCTGTTCTCTGCGTGTTACTGATAAGAAAGCTATTCATTCTTAATCTCTGCCTTATTAGCTTGTTAATACTGGAAATTGGTGAGTAATAAGACTCTTGCACATTTATCTCTTTTATTTGTATTCATGTCATACAGGCCTTTGTGAATCAATATGATGTTGTTTGCTTATGTTCATGTTTCATTTTTTTTCTCATTATCCTATATCTTTTTATATATCTGAACTTACTGGGTATTCTGAATTTCGGTGCATGTCCAGTTCATATGTGTAACTTGAAGAATAATTCCCTTACGCATGCTCTGCTATTTTGAATCCCTATTGTTTGATTCCTTTCACATGTCTTGCCTTGATCCATTGTACTGGAACTCTTAGGAGATAATCTCCTACCCAGAACTTACTTGATTGAACTCTTTTCTGATGAGTGCTTTATGTATGCTCTACTGTTTCCTTGCCTTGTGTTCACATGAACCTTATATGTTAATTGTTGTCTCAATGTTCAGTCAATCCTGCACTCTTTAGAGTGTGCATTTTCTGTTAACCTCAAGTTAATATGATTTTCTACCATGATCTTTGGACTTAGAAATCTTTGTGATTAAGATTCTTATCGATTGTTATAAGCCATGCCTATTTGCTTGTTTACTTGCCATTCTCTGACTATAACTTTGTTAGACCTTCATGCCTTAATCTCCTAGTTTTGAGTCTCTTTTAGGCCCATTGGGGCTTTGCTATAAGCCTGTTGTTCTGAAAACTAAGCATGTATGCTTGCCATGTTAATCTAAGTGATATGCCTCCTCAATTCTACTAATGTTGCACATGCTACTATTTCACTTGTTTGAACTTATATTGTCATTCTCTATGCTAAAACTACTCTATTAAGGTTGATCCCCTGCTTGAAATTGTCTTCAGCTATTTTTTACCATGTTTGTGTTTGAAATTTCTTTTGAAATAACCTATTATCTTATGAGGATCAGTCATATCTTCTACAACCAAATTGCAAACATGAATTTGCTTATGTATGTCCTGCCAACATGCCACACGAATTTGCTTATGCTTTATAGTCCTGGAAAATAAGTATGTGGACTTTCTACTTTGTTCAATTTGTTCAACACATGGTCTATTGTTTGTGTGACCATGTCCTTCATTTGGGTTTGGTATTTGGTTCTATGTGATGCCGGGCTTGGCTGTTGGATCCAGACTTACTAGACTGATCTTATGAGTTGGGAATTCGAGTCTACTGGAGCTGTCGAAGGCCTGGAAAATACTGGGTTATATATATTGGGCCTATCATTAGGCCTATAGTAGTCTGCTTATGTAATTATTCAGCTTTAATTCTGGGTTTGTAATAATATTGTAATTGAACAGATGAGGTGATTAATAAAAAGGGTTAGGGTATTTTAATTCTCACATAATGGGAAAAAATCATGCTTATGGGACCTATGTGCTCTACTTGATATTTTGACTCTCATGTGTTGTGTAGTAGAAACCATGCCCATAGTAATCACACTCACTCAACATGTTACTATCAAAGCATGAGCATAAGTACTCTATTTATTTCCCATGTCTACTGCTATGTGTTATTGGACAACATGCTTATATGATCACTAATGCCTATATAGAAAATCATGTCTATAGGACCTTAATTGAATAATTAGCTATTGTTATTGTTATCATATTGCCACGCCTAGATAATATGCCTATAGGGATAAAGTGTTATAATAATCAGGTGTGATTGTCAATTGCCAGAGATCCTGCCTATAGGATATTGTCACTCGCTTAAATTTGCTTATGAGATCAACTTGTCAATAATGGTTTCTCAAAACTGTTTCATTGCTTACCTATGCCACTATTAGAAATCATGCCTATAAGACAATGTCACCTTTCTAAGGCACATATTTATAAAATTAGTATTAATAGTTCTAAGCTTACAAATAGTTTACTGCCACCACGTTTAAGTCATTAAGAGCAATAATGTTACATATACGATGCTGGAATTCAGAATCACCTAGAAACAAACCATGACAATAGGACTTTAAGTCTTAATTCTGAAATTATATATTGCCTAAAATGCCCACGTGCATTTGTTGTTTATGTGCCTCCGCAAACTTGTGCCTTTACATGAAGTCCTACTTGTTTTGAATGTCGGCTAGTTTTATCATTCTGAGCAACCGAAGTGAAGTCTAGAACCACCCAAATAGAGGTCCAATGCCTCCTGGACCATAGGCATGTGACGGGTAGTGCATGCATAGGGTACGACTTAGAATTGAATTAGAGCGCCTCTAGGTAAACAATTTTAACGTTGTAATTGGGTAGCAGGAGATGATAGTCTGTGCCTGTTGAATAATATGAGCAATTCCTATCTAAAGAGAGTTGCGAAGTATTATTTATGTTGCACGGGGTGATCCTTTAGGCTAAAAAACTTAGGACACCCCCTTTTATCTATATATCTACATTTAGTTATTCAAACATTGTATTCACATATTTCAGTTCTTAAAGATTTGTACCAATTGTGTTATGATGAACTTCTCCGACCTTTGTTTATTTGATCACCTAGTCTCATTACATGATCCACATAGTTCTAAGTTCGGCCGGGACCCACAGTTGTGGACCTCGAAGAGTGCCTAACACCATCTCTTTGAGGTAATTTGAGCTTTTACTCGACCTTTGGTGATGTTGGCTAGTCAAATCAAAGTCATTTGCAAATAGGTGCTCTAACGCAACTTAATAATTGTTAGGTGGTGACTCTTCTCTTTTAATACCCATTTATAAGAGTTGTCACATGTGGAAACCAGATTTCGCCAGGAAAAAGGGCATGACACGAGCTATAGATTTTCATTAAGAGTTAATAAACTCAACATCAAAAATCATTATAGGATAAATGCACTCACACCATATGGATGGAACAATAATAAAAATAGTGCATTTCAAACCAAGTCATTATATGATTCGTTCTTCCCATTGAACCTGGTTATAGGATCTCTAGTCCCCAGGTTGGGTTTCCTCATTTATGACTTATGAGCTTGTGGGCTTCAATCACATCCCCCTCGATGTGCTCCAGACCCTTTCTCTTGCTAAGGCCTTAGTCAATGGATCTGCAAGATTATCACAAGATTTCACATAATCAACATTAATGGTACCACTTGTCAAATATGATCTCATAGTACTATGTTTTCTCTTTATAGGTCAGGATTTGCTGTCGTAATAATGGTTTTGTACTCTACCAATTGCAGCGGTGCTATCACAATGAATTAAAATAGGAGGAATTAGTTTTTCAAAACAAGGAATTTGAAATAATAAATCTCTCAACCAATTCGCTTCTTCACTAGCTGAAGCTAAAGCAATTAACTCAGCCTCCATGGTATTATTAGCAATTATTGTTTGGTTTTTCAATTTCCAACAAACAACACCACCTCCCAAAGTAAAAATATAACCTATAGTAGAACAAGAATCACCAGATAAAGTGTTCCAATCTGAATCAAAAAAGCCTTCAAATACAACATGATATTTTTTATAAAATAAGCCATAGGTTTTTATACTAAGTAAATACCTTATAACTCTTGTTATGGCATGCCAATGTTCATTATCTGGCTTACTTGTAAACCTGGTAAGTACTCCTACTGCCTATGCAATATCACTCTGAGTACAATCAGTCACATATCTCAAGCTTCCGATTAAGCTAACATATTCTTTTTGATTTATCACATCATTGTCACTTTGTACAAGAAATAAGTGAACACTTGAATCAAAGGGGGTTACAACATGCTTGCAATAAATAAAACTATATTTTTTCAAAATTTTCTCAACATAATGTGACTGGTTAAGGAAAATTCCATCACATGTTCTAGTAATCTTCATTCGAAGAATGAAATTTGTCTCACCCAAATCTTTCATGTCAAAATGGCTACTAAGCATGCTTTTAGTTTCTCCAATAACATTCATGTTAGAGCCAAATATTAATAAATCATCAACATAGAGGCAACCAATTACATATGAATTATTCCAAGACTTATGATAGATGCACTTACAACACTCATTTGATTTAAAACCATATTCAATTATGCAGGAATCAAACTTTTCATGTCATTTCTTAGGTTTCCGTTTCAAGCCATATAGGGATGTAGTAAGTTTACACACTTTACTTTCTTGGCCGGCTTCTATAAAACCCTCAGGTTGATCCATATAAAATTCTTCATTTAGGTCTCCATTTTAAAAAGCTATTTTTACATCTATTTGATGAATATGCAAATCAAAAATTGTAGCAATTATAATTCTAGTTACCAGGGAATAAGTATCGAAAATTTTTAGGCCTTCTAGTTGCTTAAAACCTTTAGCAACTAACCTAGATTTATACTTATCAATGGATCCATCCGATTTTAATTTTTTCTTAGGACCCATTTTCACCTAATTGTTTTACTACTTGGTGGTAGATCAACCAACTTTCAAGTTTTATCAGAAATTAGTGACTCCATTCTATCATTTACAACCTCTTTCCAAAAAATAGCATCATGTGACAATAAAGCTTTTTGTAAAGTAAGAGGGCCATTTTCAATATTAAAAACATAAAAATCAGGACCAAAATCTTCTTTTATTCTAGCTCTTTTACTTCTTCTTAAATCAAAAATATCATTTTCTTTATTTTGCAAAATAGAAGTAGAAGAACTAAGCATAGACAAAAAATTATCTTTATCTCTTTGACTCCCACTATTTGTAGACTAAAATAAAAATTTATTTTCATGAAAAATAGCATCACCTGATTCTATAATTATATTCTCTTCAAGATTTAAAAATTTATACGCTGTACTATTAGAATCATAACCAAGAAAAGCACAATTGGTAACTTTTTTACCCAATTTTGTAATTTTAGGTGCCCTTAGCCTAACATAGGCTAAGCAACCCCAAACTCTCAGATAAGCCAAGTCTGGCTTGTGATATTCCACAGCTCAAATAGTGTCAATTTTGTTTTCTTGGAAGACACCCTATTCAACACATAACATGCAGTCAAAATAGCTTCATCCCACAAATTTAAAGGTGCATTTGACTCAATAAGCAGGTCATTAGTTAACTCTACCAAAGTTCTATTTTTTTCTTTCAGCCACACCATTTGATGTAGGAGAATAAGGGGAGTAGTTCCATAAATTATTGACAATGATCTAGCAAAAGAATTAAATTCATTAGACTCATATTCACGGCCTCTATCACTTCTAATTCTTTTTATTTTTCTACCAAATTAATTTTTAACCTCATGAAAATAATTTTTAAAATTTTTAAATGCATCACTTTTAGTTTTCATCAAGTAAATATATGTGTACTTAGAGAAATCATTAATAAAAGTGAGAAAATATCTATTTCCTCCATGAGTTAAAATTCCTCCAAGTTCACAAATATTAGTGAACTAATTCTAACAATTCAATTTTTATTTTAACTTGGAAATGAGGCCTTTTAGTTATTTTAGCTTTACTACAAGCCTCACATTTTTCAAAATTCTTTTTAATCATTAGGATTAATCCTAAATTACTCATAATTCTCACATAACGATTATTAATTTGACACAAACGAGCATGTTAAAAATTAGTAGAAGAAAGCATACAAACAGAACTTGAAGAAGTTTTATTCATCTCAACATTCAACTTGAACATCCCATCACCTGCATACCCTTTACCCACAAAAATACCCTTTTTCACTTTTACATATTGATCACTCTCAATAATTTGTCTGAAGCCTGCCTTGTTAAGAAGAAAAATATACATCAATTTTTTTCTCATTGAAGGAGTATAAAGTACGTCTTTCAACGTTAATACTCTTCCTGAAGTAAACTTCAACTCGACCTCCCTCTTTCCAAGCACCTGGGTTGTGTGAGAATCACCAAGCATGATGGTTTTGGGCTCCTCAAATGGATTATACACTTTAAATCAATCTCTACCATAGCAAACTTGATAGTTTGTTCCAGAATCAACCCACCATCCATCAACATTTTCTACTATGTTAATGTCTGTTATCACCCACAAGTGGCTCTTCGATATCGTTTGCCTGTGGTGTAGGACCACGTTTCTGAAATTTACAAAATCAAGCAATATGCCCACTCTTTCCACAGACAAAGCATGGTTTCGCAATTTGAACTTGTTGATTTTGTGCTTGGTTGTTTGCACCATTATTTTTCTTGGGAGGTCTACTATAATGTTTCTTAAAAGTCTTCTTCTTTGGCTTCATGGAAGTATTTTTTTGAGTTTCAGGAGTAATATTATTTGAAGTAATTAAATTTACCTTTGTAGTGACGGGTTATAGAGTGCCATCTTCCGGTTGCATAAGTGCATCTTGGCCTCTTGCCTCTTCTTCCATGCGAATTCGCATTATAAACGTTTCAAGTGAAGTTTCCTTTTGTTTGTGGTGCATAGTTTTTTGAAATTTCTTCCATGAGGGTGGAAGTTTATCTATTACGCCACAAACCATAAGATTGTCTCCAATTTTAATATCCTCGGACCTGAGCTCTCCAACGATCATTATGAAGTCTTGAGCTTGGTCTAGTACAAATTTGTTGTCCACCATTTGAAAACGAAAAAAATCTGCTAGCAGCATATTTTTTCACACCTGCCTCCTCGGTATCATACTTACTCTACAATTCTTTCAAATTTTATTTGCAGTAGAGTAAGTTCTATCATAATGATCATAAAATTTATCAGATAGACAATTAAGAAGATAATACCGATACTTGTATGAATCAGCGTCATATTTTTCAATTTTTTCTTGAAGGGCAATTAGCTCATCATCATTCATGGAGGAGTTGTCTACTTTGCTTGTATTCTTCTTAGTTAAAACGTAAGAAACATTGAGAAGACTCAAATAAAAAGCATTTTACCCTTCCATCTCTTGAAATAAGTACCATTGAAATGGAATTACGTGTTGAGATCTCCCACTTTGATATCCGCGGATTTTGCAACTTGTAGCCATTCGAATCTCCTTAAAATTGTTGGTGAAAATATAATTACAGTTGACAAATAAAATATCTTCAGGCTGAGGCGCGAATATCTCGCTCTCTTTAAGGAGATTCAAGCCCACTGCAGCAAAGTCTTCACTGGTCCAACAATAATCCTCTTGACTTGTCTCCACCAAGATACAACAGCCCGACCACGTTGTATGACTCGAACAAACTCTGGACAAGTTGTTGAGTCCAAAGCTCCACCAAGACGAACACCTTCATTCAACAAAAGTAAAAACTCTCTTCTTGTCTTTCACAACTTTAACCTCACTTTATTAAAACACTCTACAATTATTTTTCACACCAGATTATGGAAGAAAGACTCCTATTTATAGGTGTAGGAATTCTTCCTTGAATTAAATTTGAAGAAAGTGGGGTAATAAGTTATGAAATGATGAAGAACATGGGATAATTAGTGTGTAATTAGTGGTAGAATATGAAATAAGAGTTACAAAAGAGTTGGAGCCATTTTCTACGTCATGGAATAGTGGGAGTTATAGTCATATTTAACATCATGGAGTAGTGGAAGTTATGACATATTTTATTTTAATAATAAAATGCTAAAATACTAACAATTAGTACAGCGATAACTTATACCTTGTAGGGGGTGGGGTAATTAGTGCCATGATAACTTATATCTTCTTCTTAGAAATTATGCAACTGTTATTTTTAATACAACATACCAAACGGTGGATAAAAAATAATACTAGGATAACTAATCCTGTATAACTAATCCCAACATATGCCTTCGAACCAAACGACCCTAAGACTTTTAACTATAACGAATTACATATTATTTACTCATAATATAGTAGTAGTACTTTTAGGTAATTCGTAAATGTATTCTTTGTTTTTCACTCTTGTTCTCTTTTTGGTTATTTTACTCTTAATGTATTCATTCTGTTTAAAAGTAAAGTTCTATGTTTGAGTTCATACTTACAGTTAAATGTGTTAATCATAGTACTTCCCAATACCCGTCGTTATCTTTTGTGGGAAGAAAGGATTAATACATTTTAATCTTTAATTCATTAGTTGGCAAATTACGTGTATAATTTAATCAGTTATCACTTGAAAACACAAAAGACCAGTAAGATTGAAGTGGGCCATATAAAAGTCAAAAGCCGCGACTATAGCCGCTCGAGTGTTGACGGCGTCAAAAGATGTTCTGGGCAAACTAACAAAAGCACAGGGACAAAAGCTGGAATGCCTTTATGTCAATTTTGCTTTTGATTGTTGTTTCTGTTGCGAATACAAGAGGTTTTTTTTCACGATATTCAATGCAATAATAGTGGTCATAGAGTAGAGCAAAGTATGGACGGGTGCGGAACCCAAGTAGGTCATTTTTGTACAAGTAGAATGAAAATAGGTCAAAAAAAAAACTAAGAACGGATCTATGTATAACGCCATAGTATATGACGCTATACACTAACGGTAATTGTGCCGTTAGTGTATAGCGTCATATACTATGGCGTTATACCTTCTGAATATGTTAGACCAGGTATAACGCCATAGTATACGGCGTTATACCTCTATAGCGCCTTGTGTATAGCGCCATATACTATGGCGTTATACCTTCTGAATATGTCAGACCAGGTATAACGCCATAGTATACGACGTTATACTTTTATAGCGCCTTGTACTGTGGCGTTATACCTGCTTCCTGGGCCCACAAATAATTCAAAAAACGTATAGTGCTTACTACATTGGCGCTATACAAATTAAAAAAAAAAAATTCACCGGCCAGGCATTCTATATAAAGTGGTTAGAATTGCATTTCATTCAATCACAAAATATTTTCAACTCTTGATCAAACGTTTATTGTTGTTAAAATTCTCAAGCATCTTTTCATTATGTCTGAAGAGCGTAGAATACGAGTTTCATTACATTGGGGGGGTGAGGTTGTGATGGAGAATAACTCTGTGGGCTACAATTTACCTGCTCAGTGTCATGTTAA
>MDKJ01287014.1:0-51701 GCA_005239525.1 Nicotiana knightiana
ATATTCAGATGTGTATTCAGATTCAGACGTCTTAATCTTAAAAAAAACAAATGAGGCCTAAGAATTCTCCCAAAAATGATCATATGCAAGAAGTCATGGATAATATGGTTACCCATACTCATAGTATCCGCTGGTTAACCCTTTTTTATTCGTATTAAATATGGGTCGGAGAATCTGTTCATTTTTTCATTACCCGTTTTCAACCCGAACCATATCTTGTTGGGATATACCATTAACCATGCAGTTTAGACATGGTATTTTGTTTTATTCTTTACGAAACAATTATATATTTAATTTATTCAATTCACTAAAGTACTATTTTAAATAGATCATTTGTTACATGTGTGTCATTTTAGTTATGTAGAAGACAATTTAGTGTATGGAGTATTAGCTCATGCACGGAAGATTAACTTGTTGGTTCTCATAATTAATAAATTTTGTTCAAATCAAAAATATTATTGGATAAAATATCTTGATAATTGTAGCACAAGATTATAGTATAATTTGTCTTGATTATGGGAGTGATTTTACTCCGACTTCTTGTGCTAGTATACTCAGTGTACATTGAACGGACCAAGTAGAGAAAAGATGTTTTTGTACTGAATATATAAAATATTTTCTTAATTCATTAAATGAGCTTATACTCTTAATCTTGATATAATTATTATGATCAATGTAATTTGTTTATTGTTTTGATTTATCAAAAGGTACGACTCTATTCCGAGTTAGTGTATGCCTAATAGATTGGACAATAACGAATAACATTTGTGAATAATAATTAGTTGATAGAATCCTTGACTCGATTTGGAGTTTGATGAAGCCCCTTTATATAAGCTTATAAGTTTTCATGTGAAAACCCGGCCGGTGGATTTTGTATCCGTCACATGAAATAGTTTAAGCGGAATTGTAAAGGATTTAATTAGTTGATTAAATTAAATTTTCAGTGATTTAATTTGATTAACTGGTATTTGAGATCTTAACATGGGGAGTTAAAATAAGTGTTATTGAATTTTCGAAATTCATACTGAGGAGTTCAATTGCAGTTTTTTAGTGGAATAAATTGCAATTAATTATAGTAAGAATTAATTCATGCTAACTTCGAATTAATGCTATAATTGGTAGCCTCTTATTATTTTTGTGGTCTCTGCTATACCTAGTAAAAACCTGGACAAGACTTGGGTAAAAAGTGACTTGGGAGAAAAGTCATCCGTTAGAGTTAGAGTAGGATTCTACTTGTGCAAGTAGAATCCTACACGTTTTTGCAAGACAATTTTTGGCCAAAAATAACTCTACTTAAGGAGGACGAATTTCACCTAATTACTTACTTTCAGAGTTGTATTGTTTTTGTCCACCCAAAAGAAAAATCGTCCAAGATTTTATTAGGCATATAGCAGAAGACTGCATCCCTAGATTCTTGTTGTTTGGAAGCTTTGTCCAACGATTTTAAGAGGTTAGTGCTTCTAATCTTGTGATTATAATATTGTCTAGTTTACATGTATTAGATGTCTGGTTTGTTTGGTTGCTTTCGCTGCGCATGTTCTAATATATCTAACCCGATACGCCTGTTTGCCACTCCTATTATAGATATATATGTTGTAACACTCCTGAGAGCCAGGATTTCCATGAGAAAAAACGGCTGATTGCCACAATTCAATCTTTGTTGAGGGTATGTCTTAGGAAATAAAGAGGCAAGAAACAATATGAGGGGGTGCTAGAAAATTTAGACGTGACTTCAATACCAAACTAGACAAATGGTAAAATTAGTCTCAAGGATAGATAGACAAATGGTAAAATTAGTCTCAAGGATAGATAGAAGATAATCAGCTGCATTTTAGAAGATGAACTTAAGATTCGTTTCTTGAAAGGTCAACAGTCGAACAAAGTAGCAGAACCACACAAAAAGAAGTTTTCAATTGATGTACAAAACAGTCCCTTATATCATATCTTTGCTAATGGTGAAATCACTTTGGCTAATCTTTGGCCTGTAAAGGCAGAGATCTGTGTTCTTGGAACTTCACCTTTTGGCTTATAACCCTTTCATGCAACATATCGTCAAACGCAACGTTACACGAATAATTAATTTTGAAATAACTTCTTTCCAACCAAATGATTCAATATCTTCTTCGCTTGGCTCAAGGCTAAGCAAGTTAGCATCATCACGAAATTAATCATCCCGAGGAGACGCATTAAAGAATCTGCCGTAATTAGTAAGCAAGATAATTAATTTTATGGTCGACACGGTCTCCTTGGAACAAAATTGTTGTCAGGAATATGCTTTTATATTCTGATCAGATAAAATTGAATAAGCACAAATATTGGCAGTTAGCTGCCAAAATATCAGTAATTTTCTTGACTTTCAAATTATACCAACAATTAAATTCATTACTTATAACTGTAGTGATTGTTTTTATAAATAATAAAAGAAACTTTGCATCCCTTACCACCATTGTTGAATGATTTTCCCAATACATTTTGTTATTAGGGGTCATTTAGTTCACGAACTAGCTAAGTAAAAATTATAAATTTATAATACATAGAGTCTTACGCGTGATAATGTGTTGGAATTAGTATAACGTGGACAATGGAGTTATAATGTAAGGAATACAATAATATATTAATTATTTATTACACACAAATTTACTACTTTAAAGACATTTTCGTCATCGGGATACTCTTATTTAGGTATTGGTAATTCAGTCTTTAACCAAGTGCACTATTCAACTTTATTAGAGTATGGGTATCAACAGTTAATATTATACTAATTTTAAAATATATATACATAAATATTTAATTTTACGGAGAGACCATAAATTCACGTGCCCCATAAATAATATCTATAAATCCGCCTATCGCGATACACCAACTCTTAATCCACATCTACATTCGTAAAATGATTTTTTTTTTTCACATAAGTTTAGAGTTTAATATTGAATTAACTGAGGCAGGGTTTTGTGCTGGCACTAATTATTAATAATGTAATTAAATATATATTAGTACTATTAGTTACGAGAATCTTAAGTATAAATAGCACGAACTAGCCAGTTTTCGGACTGGTCATTCAAAAATAGCCAGCATTTGTAAAGTCATTAAAAAATAGTCACTATTTTGCTGCAACACGAAAAGTTCCAGCATAATATACTGGAGATCGGTGCACCTGTGTATGAACTTCCAGCATATTATGCTGGAACTCCAACACGCGGAAAGTTCCAGCATAATATACTGGAGATCGGTGCACCTGTGTATGAACTTCCAGCATATTATGCTGGAACTCCAACACGCGGAAAGTTCCAGCATAATATACTGGAGATCGGTGCACCTGTGTATGAACTTCCAGCATATTATGCTGGAACTCCAACACGCGGAAAGTTCCAGCATAATATATTGGAGATTGAAGCACATATGTATAAATTTCCAGTATATTATGCTGGACCAGTATATTGCACCGGAAGTCTAGTATATTATGCTGGAGTATATTCCGAATTTTGAATAGTGTTTTCGTTCAAATTTATCTTTACATGAAAATTGACTAAATTTTAATTAATTTTAAAATTGTGGCTATTTTTGAATGACTACTTATAAATTTGACTATTTTTTAATTTCTCAAACAAAAATTATTTTTTAATGCAGCTAAGCGTATGAGCTAAGAGAAAGAGTCAACTAGTGGACTTTGAGTCGTCGCCAATTTCCAAAATTTGACCATAAATGGATAATGCCTAGACACCGTGGCATTCCAAAGCAGCATATTCGCCCTTAGACGCCAAATTCTTCTTCAATTGTCAAAAAACCCCTGGATCTCTCTCTATTTACTCCTTCACCCCCTCTAAGCCAACTCCTCATAACTGCCATTTGAGGGTAATACCGTCACTACACAAAACGTAAAACACATTTGTGAGCCAATAAGGGCTTGAAATTCCAGAAAAGCCCCTGTTAGCCATAATAAATACCGGAGCACCAAGGTTAAAATTGTAAAAGAACGTAGCTAAATCGCTGTCGGGCCTGGTACAGTACATATATAGATTGAAAAAACAAAAATTAGGAGGTAAATTGTGAAAAAGCGAGGGGGCCGGAGGAGTCCGTTGTAAATTGGGAATTCTCCGGCGAGGGTTACACACTCCGGTATCAAATTGACGGTTATAATCAATCGTTAAAGCCACTACTCTTTTTTCTTAATCATTCTTGTTGCAACATAAGTTATAAATCTGCGATCTGTAAATTATTGAGTTCTGGGGTGGTCTTTTTTTAGAATCTTCTAGATGTCTACACCGCCGAGGAAATTTTGGACCGGCTGGTCGCTGTCACCGAGGAGCGAACCGGCTGACAAGGGCAAAGGGGTTGCCTTTATGGGTGCTGCTCCGAAAAGTTTGACGAGCCAAGATTATGGAAACATGGATCAGGAAACACTAATTGGAGAGGTCTCCAAACTTGAAAATGAGGTTAGCCAACTTAACCCCTCGTGTATTCCATAGTCTTTTTTAATGAACTCTGAATTTGGCTGTAAAAAAGATATTTGGAAATCCTGCTACTTTCGTCCTGCTACTGGGATTCAGTACATTAGTATTAGTAGAGCTGAAAGGTTCACTGTAGAGCATCAGATCATCATATGGGAAGACTATAATCATCTATCATAATTTCATAGTGATGTCTCTCGCTGAATATGAGTGGTTTATGGGCAACATTATTATAAAACTAGCAAGTTTGCAGCTTTAGAGCCGGATGAAGAGGGTATATCTTCTTGGGTTTCAATGCGTGGTGTTAGGTAATTGTTTCCCTTGGATAGAGAGACTGCTTCACTTTGATAACAGAGAGATTGTTTCACTTGTATGTACATGTTACAAAATGGTACAATATTAATTGCCACGTATGTATGCAGATCAAATCCAACCTAACAATTATTCCATCTGATCCTTTGTTTCCATCATCTGGTTGAGACTTGAGAATGTTGTTTAAGCGGTCAATTTTACTTTTAGTGGGAAGAGGATAGCAAAACAAATTTCAAAGAATCAGTTTGATAGAAATTATACAACAATATAGAAGCTGTGACAATGTAAACTGTGTTTGCTTTAATCCAAATTCTGAGTGCAGAAACTTTTTGCGTAGGTTTAGTTTAAAAAAATATAGATCAATTTTCTGAACCCGGAAGCATCTTTTCTATTGATTGTTACCCTAACTTGCCTGCTCCCCTCAGCCTGCATAACCTGCCAAAATGAGAATAAAATTAGAAGCTGTGGTTGGAGCCATAGACAAAACATATAAAGTGCAAATGCGCACAACAGTATGCCAAAGGCACTTGTAGGGTAGAAGGAAGACTTATTGCTTTTTGGATGTTTACTTTAGATTTTCTTAATATATCAGCTGCACGGTATACCTACTGAGAATGTTCAACAACGTCTACAAAGTTGTTTACTGCAATACTGCTTCATTTCTTGTGCAGCTTTTTTCCTACCAATACAGTATGGGCCTTCTACTGATCGAGAAGAAGGATTGGTCTTCTAAGTTTGAAGAAATTAAGCAAGCCTTAGAAGAAGCAAATGATGCTTATAGAAGAGAACAAGCAGCTCATTCAATTGCTATATCTGAAGTGGAGAAACGGGAAGAGAATTTAAGGAAGGCACTGGGAGTCGAGAAGCAATGTGTGCTAGAGGTACAAGTTCTACTACTTTATTGTTACTCAAAAAAGTTCCACTTCTTTACTAAGCATCCATAGGTTTTAACATTCATTGTTCTTTGAAGAAGTCAGCCACGTAAACTTGGTTCTTACTGTGTTTGTTGCTCTGGGGTATTTCATCAGGTTTGCCTGAAAACCTAAGAACTTATTACCGGATTGACTCTCAACTTCCAAATTGTAAAGATAAAATTGGGAGGGGAAATGACTTTTTTTCCCTTTAGGCAAGGAGGTATATTGCTCGTCATGCATTGCATCTCATGTGCTATTTAGTACGTCGCTAGTATTTTCGCTAAGGACAAAGTAATAGTGATTATTTAGTGGCATAGATATTAAAAAACAATGATCTATAGCATGCATATAATTTATGTTTTGGGATCCTTGTCACAAATAATAATAGTAATGATTGTAATTATGAGCTGACATACCTGCACTTTGCTTAGAGCTAACAGGTGTTTATATGGGATGTTATTTCGCAATTTCTTACCTGTCATATCAACTTCTATTTTGACTTCTAGAATGATTGTGTGCATTTTAATCCTTGCTGAGACTTTATTTACGAGTTGGGATAACCCCTGTAAGTAACAAAATATTTAACACTCCAGATTGAATGCGTGTCAATGGCTTGTAGTGGTAGTGGCTGATTTTCTGATAACTCATGCACTTTGTATGTTGAACTTGCTCAATTCTCCTATTTGAATGTGAAAAACTCTGGACTTCCTTTTAGTAATGCTCTTTGGTGACTAACGTTGTAGTTGTTGGTGGGTGCAGCTCGAGAAGGAATTGCGTGAGATGCGCTCGGAGTATGCAGAGACTAAATATACAGCTGATTCAAAATTGGCAGAGGCAAATGCATTGGCTGCTAGTGTTGAAGAGAAATTATTGGAGGTAGAAGCAAAGTTGCGTGCAGCGGATGCTAAGCTTGCTGAGGTGAACCAAAAGAGTTCTGCAGTAGAGAGGAAACTTAATGAAGTTGAGGCTCAAGAAAATGCGCTTCGAAGAGAACGGTCATCTTTCAATGCAGAGTATGCTATTGGCTCCCAGTGATTCTTTCTTATCCCATATTTCTCCTCTAATTTGTTCCCATTTAAATTCACGCGCTGAATTGGTAAGAGTATGACGACTGCATTTAATTTTTGCTTGATAGTGACATTGTTTACTCTTGTTGTCTCAGGCGTGAAGCTTTTGGGACTTATCTATCCAGGCAAAGGGAAGACTTGCAGGAATGGGAAAAAAAACTACAGGCTGGAGAGGAGAGGTTGGCTGATGGCCAAAGATTGCTTAACCAAAGAGAGCAGCGAGCCAGTGACACTGATAGAATTTTGATGCAAAAGCAGAATGACTATGAAGATGACCAGAGGAAAATTGACGCCGCTAACTCAGTTTTGAGGAAGAAAGAAGATGATATGAGCAGCCGGATAGCAAACCTTACTCATAAGGAGAAGGTAAGTTTTCTTTGAGTTCTTCAATTGCCTAGCTGAGGTTATATTTACCATAAAGTTTTCCGCTTGATACAGGAACTCGAGGATGTGAGAAAGAGCGTGGAGATAAAAGAGAGGGAGTTGCTCGATCTACAGGAAAAGTTGAACTTTAAAGAGAGAGTGAGTACCTGGTCTTTTTTCCCCCCCTGGGTTTGTCTAGTGCAGATAAAAAAAGGGCAGCCTGATGCACTAAGCTCCCGCTATGCGCGGGTGGGGGTCTAGGGAAGGACCGGACCACAAGGTGTCTTGTGCAGATGATTAAAATTAATGACCTTATTGATGAAAGATGGCCTCTGTTGTTTTGAGTTCATTTTAGTTTGGAAATTATTTATGACCACGAACCCATTAATCCAAGAAATTTCACCAGTCATTATCTTGTTTTTGTTGAAAATTTTCCATTATGAAGCCCTTCCAATTCTTTGAGTTGCCCTTTAAAGCTTCCTTCTGCTTTATGTTTTCTGTGGTTCAGTTTTCTGTTTTCCCTCCCTCTTCTTCCTTCAGAATCTTTTGAGGAAGAGAGTTACTTGAAAAAGAAAAATTATCTAAGTTACTAGCTATGATATTTATCTTAGGCTTGCTCTTCTAATTGTAAACAGGAGGGAATTCAAAATCTAATGGATGAACATCGAAGTATCCTGCATTCTAAGGAAGAAGAGTTTGAATTGGAACTGAGACAAAGGCGGGCATCACTTGATGATGAACTAAAAGCTAAGGTGCTTGAACTGGAAACGAAGGAAGCTGAAGTTGATCACATGGAAGAAAAGATTAAGAAACGAGAACAAGCCGTTGAAAAGAAGCTGGAGAAAGTCAAGGAGAAGGAGAAGGATCATGAGTTGAAGTTAAAATCATTGAAGGAAAAGGAGAAGTCTTTGAAAACCGAGGAGAAAATTTTGGAAAATGAAAGGAAGCAGATAGTTTCTGAGAAGGAGAATTTGCTAGCTCTGATGGCTGAGCTTGAGAATGTAAGAGCTGACATTGAAAAGCAGCAGGTCAAGATCAGTGAGGAAACAGAACAACTTAAAGTAACTGAAGATGAGAGAATGGAACATGCTCGCCTACAATCAGAACTGAAGCAGGAGATAGACAAGTGTAGACTCCTCCAAGAAAATCTATTGAAGGAAGCTGAGGATTTGAAGCAGGAAAAAGAAAGATTTGAGAAAGAATGGGAAGAACTGGATGAGAAAAGATCTGAGATCAAGATAGACTTGCAGGAACTTAATGAACAGAGAAAGAATTTCGAAAAACTGAAACGCACTGAAGAGGAAATGATAAGCAAGGAGAAGCTGGAAACAGAAAATTATGTTCAGAGGGAGTTGGAAGCCCTTAGAGTGGCAAGAGAAACATTTGAAGCTACCATGGATCACGAGAAGTCAATATTAGCAGAGCAAACTCGAAGTGAAAAAAGCCAAATGCTTCATGCCTTTGAACGGCAAAAAAGAGAACTTGAAAGTGATATGCAGAGGAAGCAGGAGGAAAAGGAGTCTGCACTGCATGTACGGGAGAAACTCTTTGAGGAAGAGAGGCAGAGGGAGCTCAACAATATTGAGTATTTGAAGGAAGTCGCCCATAGAGAAATGGAAGAGATGAAATTAGAAAGAGTCAGTCTGGAGAAAGAAAAACAGGAAATTTCTGCTAACAAGAGGCTTCTTGAAGTACAACAGTTAGAGATGAAAAAGGATATTGATGTGCTTGTTGGCTTAAGCAGGAAGTTGAAGGATCAGAGATTAGCTTTTATTAAGGAAAGGGACAAGTTTATTGCTTTTGTCAAGCAGCAGAAAAGCTGCAGCTCATGCGGAGAAGGAATTCGTGTGATCGAGTTTTCTGACCTTCAAGCTCTCGCTGAAGCGGAGAGTTTTGAGACCCCTCCTCTGCCAAGTGTCGTACAGGAATATCTACACGATGGTCAAAGAGGATCTTTGGAAAGGACTAGTGATGAGCTGTCCCCTGGTGCTCGTAATACAGGATCCATGGTTTCTGGTGGAACCATGTCCTGGCTTCGGAAGTGCACATCTAAGATTCTCAAATTCTCACCTAGCAAAAAGATTGAAAATGCTTCCTCTCACTGTCTGGTTGATGGATCTTCTGCATCAGCTAAGTGTGCAGACATATCACCAAATAAACTGTCAAACGAAGGAAATCACATGGATCTGGCTGTTTCCATGAATATTCCTGATGATCAGAGGCTCCAACAAGGTGATGGCATTAGAGAGGTGGAAGTTGGCCAAGGCACTGTAGAAGACTCTCATCATGCCAGCGTGAAAATTGGTCAGCATAGACCTGTGAAGAAAGGACGTGGTAGAAGTAGTAAAACAGCAAAAGCTACAGATACAAGAAGAGTTCTTGAAAAAGTTCCTAAAGAGGGTGAGAATATGCACGCCAATGGAAGTTTGGAGACCTCAGTTAATATGAACGAGGAGAGCCAGAGAGAATCAGGTCTTTTGGGTGGAGCACCAAGAAATTCCAGAAAGCGTTATCACATGCAAACATCACAAGAAATGGCTAGTGAGATCAATGGCAATAATAGTGAAGGACAGTCAGATAGTGTAGCCAGCAGTCGCAGGAAGAGGAGACAACAGGTTGCCCCTGGTGTGCAGGCTCATGCTGAAAGAAGATACAACCTCCGCCGACCTAGAAGGTAAGTTGTTTGAGTGCCTTTTTAATTGCTGAACTGGATAGACTAGTTCTACTGCATAGCTAAAATGAGCTGCAATGTAAATAGGACCTTAAAACACTCTGGAACTTGTCTTTAAGAATTACATGAAAATTGTTTTTCCCTCCATTCACCCTAAAAATATATATGTTATCCAAGGACTAGGAGCCACTGCTTTCACATGCTCAAGAGACAATGTTGTTTAGACAATTTGTGGTGGTTGACTTGCGCTTTCTTTTATTCACAGTGCTGCAGCAGCAACAGCCAATGGATCTTTGTCAGACCCAATTTCAAAATCTCAGGAAGAGAATTGGAACTCTAACGCTTCCCTGGTGACTCCTCTGGTTGACAACGGTGAAGATGATGGAAAAGATAGAAATTTTGCTGCTGGTCATCCCACGGTAGCCGAGAGCCCTGTTAGTACTCTCCGTGCTCTCTCTCATCTGTGATGCACAATTTCTCACAATTGCGCACACATTCTCAAACTTCTTGGAATATGTTTCAGAAGTTCTTTATAATTACTCAAGTTGCTTTAGGTGGTATGCGCACATCATATTCTCTTTTATCCCTTGGCACACCTACTTCCACTGGATTTACTACAAGTTTATGTTTGAAATCACTATTGTCCCCAAATGCATAGGTGTCGCTGTTAGTAGTTTCATCCGTGATATATTTGTGTTTTTTTTGTAACCAGCTGCTATTAACATTCATTATATTTTTCTCCAGTTGAATGATACAGTAGACAACCAGGAGGGCTGTGCTAACATAGCAACTGAGCTGGTAGATGATACAGGTTCGAGTGAAGAGGTAAATGAAACACCAAAACAGCCTTCAGCTTATGATGTGAATGGAGATGGGGATGGGTGTGATGACAGTGATGGTGATGAGGAGGAAGAGATTGAACATCCCGGTGAAGTCTCTATAGGGAAGAAGCTTTGGACTTTCATCACGACATAGTGGAAATCTAAATGACACTGTAGTTTGGTGCACTTTTGAGGATAGCTTTCTTGGCATCTTGACTAGTATTTTGTTTCTTTTGCTACTTGTAGAGTAGTTTAATGCTTTCACGGTAATGTGCAGTGTTGTGTATCCTTCTCAAAACGTAGTCAGTAAGAAATCAGTTTAGGGTTGGAATTTGATTGTTTATATAATGACGGTCCAAGTCGGGGTGCATTCATATTGGTTTAACGATTTTTAGTATCCATATGCTTGAGTCCCTTAGTTAACCATTGCAGCTGTAACACTAGAGTGCGCTTTCCTGTATCTATACCATTGAAATTCAAATACTAAATAAGTAGATAGTTTTTTTCTCTCTGTTTCATTTGCAGTCTCTTTGTTGTTATATACATTGTAGTACGCAAGTATGTGGTACCTTATAGTTCTTAGTTCTCACTTCCTTCCAAATGAGCAGGGGGAAGCCTACTGTCAAATATGTACGCCGATTTGCCAATCTGCATCTCTCTCTCTCTCTCTCTCTCTTTTGAAATGGCCAACCTGCATCATTTTTATGCAGTGGATTTATGGGCAAAGGATTCTGCATCTAGTGAAGCATCCGAATCACATGTAGGGATGTTAACTGATTTAAGAATATATGCAACTACTGAATTCCTGATGCACGTTGACCGATACATGTAATACCAGCTTTTCTAAACGCGTACTTAATAACTTGCTCTTTCAAGATAGATAAACATTTTTTACCAAAATGGGGGTCAAAAAAGAAGGGAAAAGAAGTCTATTCCTCAATCTCCGGCCAAGAGAGATACAATCTAATAAGGATCTGAATTATATGTTCAACAGGAAATTGTGCAACCGGAATGAAAGCTTGAATGACACATCTAGTTCTAGTGATGCACCGATGTAACTATTCTTCAACTAAATTAACTACTTGTGCTGTGCTTATCTACAAAGACAACTACGCTTTGCCTAAATTACCTCTTTGTATTATATTCATCTATAGAAATTTCTTCAGCTCCCACATAAGGAGCTATCTTGTGATGCAAACTAAGTCCTAAATCATGTTATTCAAACTACAATGGCAACTCTATGTACATTTCATGCTAACATATGTACTAGGATCTTGAGAAGGATTTGTGGCAATCTTCACAAAAACTTGGCCACGGCTGACGAGCTAGTGTCACTGTACATCAAGTCAACGTTGTCAATTACTGAAACGACTATACACTTGTCATCTTGTGATGAATATACACTAAGGTGATCATGCAATGTAATTTCATGTAGACGCTAATCCTTTTCACCTCTTTGAAGCGATGAATTCCTTGCTACGTGCTTTTTAATGTCCCTGCATCATATTTGATAAAAGCGGAGTTACATCAATTATGAAACAAGAAATTTGAGGAACAAAAATTCAGGACTTAACATACATGCAACGGGGAACTAGACAACTGAAATCCTGACATGTCTGTGAATGCCAATGCAGTAACGACCAGGTTTTGAAACAAAGTTCGCAGCCCCCTGGAACTCTAACATTGCACCGACTTGCATGTTGAAAAAGTTTTCTAATTTTGAGGCATCCTGAGTACGAGCAGGAATTACTTGGGGTTGCACGGCATTGTGATGCATGCACCAGTACGCCCATTAGTTTGACCTGCAGCACGAAATACCTTGTTAGATGACTTGAGCAACGCTGATCAGATTATTTCCATATTACAGTAAAAACTGTTCCACTTTATGCCGACACTCAAGATTCAGACCATATAATTTAAGTAGACCCTTCAAAAATTTTAAGAGTAAGGTAAATGAGCAGACACTAGACAACTAAAAACACTTAATAACATGATAAAACTAACTTGGCAGTTCTGTTTGTGACACAAATAAATGATATAGCAACGCGAACCTGCAATGGTCTTTGCCCCTCAAATTGCTCACTTCCACCGCCAGAGTCAGTTTCGGACGAGTGAATCTTCTTGTGGAGATGATACAATATCATCATTGAGGAATGCTTAGCACGACGGAGTGTGTCAAATTGATAGTGATTTTTCTGGCAGAAGCTCAAAAAAGAATGCCTATTCTCGAAAAGATCATTATCTATAATGGTATCTTGGTCCTCTGTATTAGCAGGTATATCGTCCACCACAACCTAGAAACAGCAATTTTGGAGAAAGTTTTGATGGTCAGAATGGTAGTGAGGTCAAAGTTATTCAACATACCATCCCATAAAATAAAGTGAAAGTGAGAAGAAAAGATTTATGTTCAAGTCCCAACATTTCTTTCAGATCCATTCTACAATGTTAGCGAAGAATTTTTAAGGAAAAAGAGAGTTCACCTCAGAAAGTAAATGCTTTTCTCCATTAATGGAAGTGTGTGTTTTCTGCTCACCAAAGTTTTGATTCAAAGCAAGACACCTACAGTAAGAAGAAAATAAAATTCAAATTACAAAATATATGCAATATTAGTATTATGATTCTCACAGAAATAACCACAATTTCTACAACAAAAATGCAAGTTCACTGTTTTTACAAATCTGTTTTACCAAGAGGGAGAAAGGTCAAGAGAGAAAATAGGATAAGTTAAAGGTAGTGAATTAGATTACTACGGATGTCACGAGAACCAAGAGCAGAGGGGATTGTATTGCTGACAGGAAAATTCACTTGGTTTTAAGTAATACAAGGTTCGTCTAAATTTTTGCGCAACTTTGCAGCTAGTAGATTAACCCATTGAAAAAAGACAAAGCTGGAGTGTCATAGAAACTGATACTACATTATATCTCATGAATGAAGATATAATATATTCCATATTTTTCATTTTACAATAAAAACATGCTAAAGCCATGGGTACAATGACCTAATATCTATTTCCATTTTCTTTTCAATGACAAAAGATTAAACAATATGTACCAAGTCAATTATCAGTTAACGTTTAGAGGAGCATTTCAATTAACACATACGCAGAAAAGATCATTCTACACAAGGATGACTTGCAAATCTATAGTTATCACTACTTTTTAAACCCAAAGCTCCAAAGGCACTAGGCACACTCAATCCATAGAAAGATACAGTTACTGTACGATATACTAATATCATGCAGGATGAATCCACAAGGTAAGATACCCCAAAGGACTCTACTTCCAAAGACACCTATTATTGACTGGAGAAAGGGGGTAAAGAGCTGAAAGGCTCATATACCATGTTTAAAAGGAGGTGTAGGGGGCGACGTGAAAGTAGAGAAATTTTTTATGACTTAAAATCAGATGTTAACCTCCCTCTGTAAGAAAAAGGAAGAAGTGTTATCTTCCTTTCTAGTTGTCCTAAGCAGCATAATATGAGTAGTAACATATGCCTTAGGATGATGTAAAATATCAATCAGCCCTCATCTTTCCCCGAACTAAACATAGTTTAAAAGAAACCTCTTCAATGAACAAAGAGACAGTGAAAAGGAGAAACAAAAGAGGTGGAAATATCACCTTGCACATATATAGAAGTTTCTGCACTGGTAACAAAACCATCGACTTCCTGATAATATTGCTTCATGGCAGTTTGTGCACACAACATGCAAGTTTACAATGATGAAATCTTCTTTCACAGGTAAGATAGTTTGCCCCAACTGTCAATTCAAATAAATGAAATACTCAAGTTAAGAATACATTCTGCTATTCGAAAGTACCTGGGTTTTTCAGCTGAATGCAAACACACGCAGAGAGATACACACACACACACACCCGCTCACACATGTATATCACACATTTATCTTAGCATGTCTCATCAATCACCTAGTGTGAAAGTTAAAGACATTACATATACCAGGCATAAGGATGTAAACTATAAGTCTCATCTAAAGTTACACTTTTAGTTTGTTGTCTACAAATTCAGACAATGAGATTGAATTGATTAACGCCACCATTCATTCTAGATATTAAAAGTTGTGTTTTCTGTAACTGCAAAATTGTAAGATGTTCATCAGATTCCGCAACCATCCCAGATGATACTTAAGGTTTTTCCTAATGCTCCGTCCCATTTTATGTGACGGTGTTCGCCTAGAAATGAAATTTAAGATGTCAATTTGACTTGTCTATTATATTTACAGCATTGGGAAGAAATATTTAAATAAAGATAAAAATGTTAGTTCGATAAAAAAACATCACATCAAAGTTTAATATTAAGTAAACCTGAAACTTGTTAAAGCCATATAGAAAAATATTTTCAGTTGAATGGGTCAACAATTTTAGCGGAACCTTTCAAGTATTTTGGGACGTCCCAAAATGGAAAGAGTACCATATAAATTGAGAATGGAGAGAGTAGTTTATAAGTACTTTTTAAAAAATAGATATTCTAAAAAAGAAGAAAGTTCATAAAACCTCCATGTGCTTCCTTCTTTCTTTGTATATTCCTGATTGTTCATCTCTTTTCTCCTTTTATACTTATTTTTTCCATTTTCTTCAGCCCGATCTTTTGTAGTCTTCCACAGTAATAAGAATTAGGTGGTGAATCTCTTATCTAGTGCAACCTATTTCTTTCTATTAAACTTATTTCAGAACTAATACCAAAAGAAGGGGAAGTTCTTTCAGGTGAAGTATGCAAACTGAGGACATAACTCAATGAAACTGTACCTTTTGCATAACTAGAATGTCTTTAGTTGCATCAGCAGAAAGATGGTTATGTCCAATTGCTTTTAGTGCCCTCTTTGTCATTAGCTTTTTCACTTTGTTTGGTGAATCACCTCTGCTCTCTTTTTCAATATTCCTAATTAAATCTTCTGCAGCACCTGACCAATAGTCTCCATCGAAATATGGCAAATGAGCCGCACTTATCCTGGCATTATTCCTTGCACTCGGAACGAAAAAGTGATCATATAAATTAGTATAGTTCACCACGATATCCTCTTCAGATGCTTTCCTTAACATTGACCTATACCTGCAGCCCAAAAGACAGACTCCATTAAATTCAAAATAAACATAGTGTACGGCTAAAGAGACTTGACCTGTCCAAGAAGTACGCTTGAAACCTCTTTGGTGAGTATTGAAAGCTTGGCGCTAATCTTGTCTTTGTAATTTAAAAAGATTGATCAGATTAGAAGGAAATTTAAGCAAAAGATGGATAAAGAGAACTGGGCGCAAGAGAAAGTGACAGTCCAAGCACTATTTTGGAAGGGATTGTGGAGTTGAAAGAAAATCATAGTAGACAAGCTAGTCGAAAGGAGAGTTGGTTCAACAGGTCACAACTTTCTAAGAAGCCACTTTCTGGAGAGACATCAGAATTAAGTGGATTTTAGGGCAAATTTGGTTCTGCAGGATATTGGGACGAACTCGAAGAAATGAAAGTAGCAAAGCTTCACAATTATGCCTTCATGCCCCAATGTGGACAGTTTGGAGGTAGTGAAACAAAAGAGCTTTGAAGGAATGAAGAGAACTGGCTTCCCCATTTAGAGAGTTTTGTTAGATTTTGTCCATTTCTGGAGTTGATAGGACATCCCACTAATATGGATATGATGAGCTTCCGGATTAGAAGGGGATCTTCATAAGTCTTACGACGAATTTGACTGGCAGGTTAAATGGCACAGAGAAGAGAATTCATTAGCTTGTTATTTAGTATGGATCAGTGAAATGACAGAATCCATAAAGATCATTCAACAGGCTTTGAAAGGAATTCAAGGAGGGCCTTAATAGAATTCAGAAATCCAATGTTTTGACAGATTAGAAGTTCATGAATGGATGATTTTGTATATTGGCTTATTAATTAAAAAAATTCTCGAACTTCTGAAGTGTTGATGAACAAACTTTGTGCGCCAGTAGAGGAACTTCACGGCTGGATTTACTTTTTTAAGCCTTGAAATCAGGAAATGATATATGTAAGAGCGTGTTCCTTTTTGCTATCAAAATTACAAAGAACAATGCCCATATGTTCATGCCATATCTAAGAAATAAACCAAAGCATGAGAATGTCGAAAAATTGCAACAGAAAAGGGGGGCCAGGAATGACGAGGAAAGAAAACTGGAGAGGAGCGATAGAGAGAGATGCATACCACCGCCGAAGTTGGTCTGGTTTTGGTGTTTTCTGAGATTCTGGATGGCAATACAAGATGTAGTCTTCACTTTTTACAGGTGGGCAAGCCCATATATAGCATGTTGTAAAACCTAGTTTCTTGCAGTAATCCAGGTATCCAATCTGATATGATAACCAAGAGAAAGCAAATATCTTATTACTCCTGTGATTCAACCAATATAATTAAGAATCTATATCAACTACAAAAGAAGGGTTCTATTTTGCACTTGCCAGTATTTCATGGTATACAGACGTACGAAGAGCTTCCCCTTTCACAGTTTCTATCTCAGGTATAAAGTACTTGATAGAATCAAGATATGATATATAGACACAGCGTTTATTCGGAGGAGCACATTCTGATCCAAACTCCTGGACATACATCCCGAAGAGGCAAACATCTGCTCCTTCGATATTCTGAAACAGTAGAATCACCTATTTGGGCATTATGTCAGATTCAACTCCAAAAAATTATACAGCATTTTCTAAACGTATGCAGGACAAAAGAAAATGGTGTGGACCAGAAAAGTGTCAAGGAGTTTCATACTCCACAAATTCATAAACCAGGAAGTGTTATTGCAAATATCAAGCTAACATAAAACTTTAGAGTACATCCTGACCAAACAATTCGAATGGAGATTATAGCTTCAAGAGGGGAACCTTACCTTTTAAAGTCATATCAAGAAAGAATGCTAAAGTTCACTTATTTCACCTTTGATTTGTACTGGAACTCCATTGGATAATTTTCATTGTGAAAGAGATCCAAAAATTGCTGCTTCACTTTCAACTTTTTGTTAGTCGACAATACCACTCTGACAATTAGATCTGTTGCACCAAGTACCTGACAATAGGTAAATATCAGAAAAGTGCTAGTTTTGTATGTTTTCCGCTTCGCTTAAGATAATTAATAATTCAAGTAGCTCGTAAGGATAAAAAAACACCTTAATGAATCATTGGACTTGAATGTTTGTTGGAAACAAACTACATCCAGCCTATTTAATTCGCTTACCTCATCAGAATCTTGTCCTGACAATTTTGCCCTCTCCTCTCTCTCTAGCTTGAGGCACCTGAACAATCTGTGCTCTATGTGATCACTGAGCATAGTTCTTGGAAGATCTTGGGCTCCAAGAGTAGCAGGTAAAGGCACACGCTCTCCTGCTTCTATCTCCTCTAAGCAGCAAAATGGACATATGTACTTTGCTTGTCCTTCTAGATCTTTTTTAGCATTGTAGAGAGCACATATTTGATGCTGCCAGCACTCACATTTATCACATTGTACCCACTACGAATAAACCAATGAGATAAAATTAAACAACAATAGAAAATCAAGTACTAACACTTGAAACAAAAAGATATACTTTTACTAAACTAACCGATTCTTCGTTTTGCTCACTATTTTTTGCCTTTTGAAACTTCTGTTTGCTAATTAATAGTCCTTGGGATGAGACATTATCGCCACGAGACTCCCTAAAACATCTTGTACAAAAGCAATGCCGTGCACTGGCTTTGTCCACAGTCCAATAATATACCAAGTTGCGCTTGATACGAGCACAACATGATGAGCAATATATAGGTACCGGGACAAAAACAAGCCGATCTGTGCCACATAACTGGCATATATTCTCACAGACAGAATGTAGTATCATGTTTCCAGTTGATCCCTACACAAAAATGTAAGAGATAACTGGTTATCTAGCTAACTAACAAGCCAACATAAGTACATGAAGTGCCTCCACAGAACACATTGAGCAAATATGGAGGTCAGGTTATATGTCATACCTGATTAGTCTGACTGAGGCTGTAGACATGATTCTTCAACTGCTCATCCGTGAAAAAGTCCGTCAATGAAACACTCAGCCTCTCTGAGTCTTCTGTACTTGGCCTCATTCCCATCTGGCACTTAACTTTTGGTTCAATCAAATCGCTTCGTGTTGCAGAAGTGATCTGGTTATACTTGGATGTTTGTTGTATCTCCTCTCGTTGATCATCAGCGGGCTCTACAGGACGGAAAGACGACCTATCTAAGCTCATTTTGGGAGAATTGTCAATTTCACTATTTTCAGTTCCACTAGTGCATGTATGCTCTATCTTCTGCAGTTCACAATCATTATTGAGCTCTGTAGAGGAAAAATAATAACCATTGCCAACCCCCAACATGTCGACTCTGGCAAGATTACAAGATCCCCCAGCTATATTGCGATCCTCCACACTGCTTGCAATTTTGTTACTGATCTCTGTCTTATTCCTTTTGCTGCATGTAGGACCTTCAGAGCACTGTCCTAATGATAAATGTTTAGCAACAGGGGACTGCTGATTTCCAGAACCAGCATCAGCATTGAAAGCCCCAAAATGAAGCACAGGGATATTTTCCTCTCTCTTCCGCTTTGATGGAGGTAAAACAGGTTCATTGATATAAGAGCTATAGCCATTACATTCCTCATCACAGCCAGACCCATTTGAAGAACCACTGTGGAGTTGATGAAAATCTCTTTGCTGAATACTAGGTAACTGCTCTGGGAAAAGCTGGAATACATTGGGTAAAATCGACCTTTGGCTTGATAAATTAATCATAGAAGCGTCTTGCTCTACCAAGCACCCATGTGATCTCGGATTAGGCAGCTGATAACATATTGCAGCTGACAAAGTGTTGTCTTCAGAAGACTTGACATCCGGTTGTGAAGCCCAACGATTCAGATGAGACAACTCTACAATTTGTCCATGTGATGCTGGAACATTCTCATGATATATATTCTGATTACTTTCCGAATATCCTCCATAGTTTCTGAGATTGAATTCAACTGACCAAATCAAGCAAAAAGGCAAGTGTAATAAGTGACTAAACAAAAACTAAAAGTCATGGAGAATGTTAGATTAAATCTCCGAACAAGAGCAGATCATCAAATTACAAGGTGGGTTTCAAATCAACATAGCACGCTGCAAGCGACCTGGTCAAACTAAATAGAATTTGATTCAGCTTGCTATTTCCCTGGCTGAAACTGAGCTTCAACCCTGCTTGAGAAGAGTCAAGCTGCACCCAGCCCCAACAGTACTTCAGTTTTTCTTTCGAATTTTTAATATTTACAAGTGCTAATTAGTCAACCCCTAAGTTCTTAAAGTACTATATTTCCGTCGAAAATGAAAATGTTTACACCTCTATTTCGCCGTTTTCTTGGTTTCTTTGAGTATAAAAACTCGGTAATGAAGGATAGCAAATTTTCATCTTGCAACCTCAAATTCTACTTGGCGTACAGTTCAAGGTGTCATTCTCTGCAAGTAGAAGCTGATAAACACATGCAACTACCTCTAACAACCAATACCATTCCGGGATTTCTCACAAAAGTTACTCCCTCCGTCCAATTTTATGCGGCGTAATTTGACCTGGAAGAGCTATTAAACTGAGGGCTGAAAATCGATTTGATATAATTAAAGTAGGTCCAAAATTGATAATAAAGTTATAGCTGATAAATATTAACTTTCAATAGTATAAAATGGGTCTAATCTAAAGAACTTAATCTTTTGACAGAGACGAAATTTCAATAGTATAAAAAGTGGGTTCTAAATGCATCTTTTTCGGTGACAGTATATCAAAAAGTACAGAAGAGTTTAGAGATAGGAAAAAGGAACAGAGTTCCGGATTAAAGTGGAAAGCATAAAAAGGTAAAATGGAAAAGAGGGCAGGGAAAGTAAGAGAATGAGAAAAGCAATAAAAGGTTATAGACCATTCAGAAAATGATAGAGGTTATCGCTGCAATCATTTATCCATATTAACGATTTCCATAAGAAGATTTAGGAATTAATACATTCTAAGAATTGATCATAATAAATAGAAATCTTACCTTCATCAGAATACTGAGGCTTAATTGAACTTTTCGATATTGACTCAGAGATACTCAGCAAACTGCTATCTGAATACACAAGTCCATCTTCATAAGGCTCCTTATTGGCATTCCATTCTCCGTCAGAGCATACAGTAACAGATGAGAATGGTTCAGGAGAATCAACAATCTCTTGAGGAACATGTGACACACTGACTGGGGAAAGTACATCTCCCAATTCACTGGGCTTATTAGCTGAGGATCCTGTATTAAAAGTAACACCTTAGAATTTAAAATTGTAAAGCAATAAGTGTCACATGTAACTGTCTGCATGTGTGTGTGTGTGTGAGAGAGAGAGAGAGAGAGAGATCCATGCCAGGGTGCAAAGCTACTTGCCACTTTCAAAACAACAAAGTTGTCAAAAACTCACCTGTTTGGAGCATGCTGTAATTCATACAAGAAGCTGTTAGATCACGCTGTGCAGATTGCAATTTTGAACTGCAAAGAAGAGGTGAATCACCCAGGTCTATTGTATGGGAAATGGGTGTCAAGTTGGACGAAAGAAAGTCCCTTGCTTCATCCTGCCATGCTTGCGGATAATATGCTTCTTGCTGGATTAGGTTTTGATATTCACATGAAAGTATCTCCTTCAACACATGATCCTGCTGTTCTAACTCAAAACAAATGAGCTCAATCTCTATAAAGCAGTTTTCAGACTAAAAATTAAATATCAGTCAACCAACAAAAGTGAACTCTTAGCTGGTAAAGGAAAATTCATTCAGAAAGCATTGGACTATGAACAGATCCTCATTTAAATTTAAAAAAATAAAAACATGTGACCAGAGAAATTTGACATGTTTCTCGGGCTAAAAGATAAATAACCACCAAAGAAACAGACCTTACAAACAGCATCTACTGATGGCTGACTTCTAGAGTCAGCCAAATTGTTGACCATCTGCTTGCCCACGTCCGAATTCTTTGTCCACACAAAACTCTTGCTGCAAAAGAAAATCGTTTTCCAAAAGTTGGAAAATTAAGAAAGCATAACATTCATATGAAATACGTCCAGTTTTAACAACTCTATCCATGGAAAAACATAAAAGTATTCAGAACTTACATTTTATTTCCAATCAATCCACTCACAGGAGCCCTTCTTTGATCGCTGGTCCAGTCAATCTGATTATAATCTTGTTTCTCACAGGAATGTTTCCGTGAACCAGTGTTACTAGGCCACACGATATCTGATGCTTCCTGGAACAAATAGGTTCCTCCGGAATTAGATGGTATCCAAACGTTGAATCCGTTCAAATTCATCTCGCTTTTTACACATTCCTCCTGCAATGAAAATTGAAAAGCCAACAAGATATAGGGGCTTCAACCCGTACCACCTGACACAAATGTGTTTCTAGTTGTTACTTGCAGAAGTGATACTGACGCTAATGTGAGTTAAAAAAAAATTGGTTCAAATGCTGTGGCAGCAGCAGATTCAAGAAAGAAAGAGATCTTCTCAACAGTTCTTTTTTGTAGAGCATTATTCCATAAAACTATTATATACACATACATACACACACGTGCATGCGCACACACACAAAAAAAAAAGGCAGCCCGGTGCACTAAGCTCCCGCTATGCGCAGGGTTCGGGGAAGGGCCGGATCACAAGGGTCAATTGTAAGCAATCTTACCCTGTATTTCTACAAGAGGCTGTTTCCACGACTCGAACCCGTGACCTTCTGGTCACATGGAAGCAACTTTACCAGTTACGCCAAGGCTCCCTTCAGCTATTTGTGTGCGCACGCACACACAAATATATATATATATATACATATATATTTCAGGTGATCAAAGCACTTCAATTTATTTTCTTCTTCTTTTTTCTTTTAGGGTTGGAGAAGGGGAAGTAAAGCTTGCTTTCATTAACAAACATCCTATATATGGTTTTCGGTTGAAGTACTCTCTCTTGTTTAAATAGCCATCCCCTCACCACCCTGAGAAAGGGGTTGTGGCAATCACGCGAAATTTTCTTCTGACAACTATGGTGAGATTGCCTTAAACAGTCTCCATCAAATAAAAGATTCATGGACTAAGAAAGACTAGTTGTTACAAAAAGAGAGTAATTACACGTAGAACTTACCAACTAACTTCAATGTTATTTATCTACACAACTTGAGCAGTGCAAGTAATTAGTAGCATCCATTACATTATACAACTAATTGCCAAGATAAGTTATTCAAGCAAAAGAAAAATTAAAAAGGCAGAAACCCGCTTTTCAAAAAAATCACAAAGTCTAATAATCAATCCTATTCTGTGATTGCACTGCTGATCAACGTTGCATGCGACTGCATAATCCAACAAAGGTTTTTGTAATTAGTTGACTCTTACTACTCACATGCAAATTATTCTACCATCAAAATTCAAGCTAGTAACACATGTGAAGCAAATATGAACGTAAATTGACCTATAAAGTTACAAAAGAAACTATAATATCCAAACACAGCATTAGAATTTAATTCACAAAAATTAGTGCTTTACCATCAAAATTGTTACAGATTGGATAAGGTTTTGGGTATAATTAGAGAGAAGGAAAATATATAGAATGAAAGAGGAACTTACAATTTGATTCCTTCGGAGAAAAATAGAAGGTTTGTTCGCGGTAGATATAAGGGAGGGTAATAGCGCGGCAATGAGTATTGCCAAGAATTTGAGGCTGAAACGGATACGGATTCGAATTTGGGTAGTATTCGGATTTCGTATATTTAGCTGATTTTCTCGGGCCTTTTGTATTTTTACCCAGTTTTTTGGTCACAATTGAACGGGGCTTTTGCATCCGTACTCACTTTTTGTGTCACATTTTAACTTATACCCGCTTTGTAAAAAAAAGTTACATTCGTATCCGTTTTTGCGCATAACTTCAGCATGCGGGGCTGAAGTAGCAAAGGCAATCACGCAAAACTTCAGCATTCTAGTAGACGGACCAGAAGTAGCTTGCGAACTTCAGCTCTAGAGCTCTAGTAAATGGGGAACTTCAGCTCTAGAGCTAAAGTTTTTGTCTTTGTAAATGGGGAACTTCAGCATACGGGGCTGAAGTTCCCCAGTTATAAAGACAAAAATTTCAGATCCTTTCATGCATTATGTTAGGTATCAAGGAAAATCAATTCTGGCTTCAAAAGGGACGTTTCTTTTGATGAATAAATGGAAATTTTACCTTGTCAATTTTTGGCAATGTCATTTTTCTCTGTGCTTTCACACAGGAAGGATCCATATAAACCAATTATCCAATCATTCCCGTGACTTTATGGGCTATCTTTCAAGTGTGCGACTAAATCCTTCAATGTTACGTAGTCAAATGTTAGAAAATTCATTTCTAATCAATAATGCAATTAAGAAGTCCGATACCCTTGTTCCAATTATTCCTTTGATTGGAAGAGCTGAAGTTTTGTCTTTATAACTGGGGAACTTCAGCCCCGTATGCTGAAGTTTTGTCTTTATAACTGGCGAACTTCAGTTAACTGGTGAACTTCAGCTCAGCGAGGGAAAGCGGAGCTGAAGTTATTTAAAAAGTAGGTACAAGTTAAAAGTTTTTTAAAAAGCGGGTACAGGTTAAATGGGGGCGACCAAATAGGGTGCCCTGCGCAATTTTTACCAATTGAACATATACCTACTCTGCAAAAAAGTTTGAAAGTGTACTCACTTTCCGATCAACTTCAGCTTGTCGGATATGAAGTTAAAAGAAAAAATGACCGAAGTGAAAAAATTGCACTTCAAATGCACTTAAGGCCAAATAGGTCTGAAGTGCAACCAATGATTTCATCCACTCAAGGCTAATAAGTCTCAAGTTAAAAATTGCACTTCAGATGCACTTAAGGCCAATAAGTCTGAAGTGAAACATTGTACTTCAGATGCACTTAAGGCCAAAAATTCTGAAGTGCAACAAACGTTTTCATTTACTTAAGGCTAATAAGTATGAAGTGAAAATTTGCACTTAAGTCCAATAAATTTGAAGTGAAAAATTGCACTTCAGATGCACCTAATGCCAAAAGGTCTGAAGTGCAACAAACGTTTTGCTACACTTAAGGCCAATAAGTCTGAAGTGAAAAATTGCGCTTCAGATGCACTTAAGGCCAAAAAGTCTGAAGTGCAACAAAGGTTTTCATTCACTTAACGTCAATAGGTCTGAAGTGAAAATGCCCAGAAACAGAAATTTGTTCTTCGAATTATAACAATTCAATATACGATGTAATACCTAAATCTACTCCAAATGAGCTCAAATTTAAAACATAACCTCCAAATATCATCAGGAACAACACTCAATCATCAATTTGTCAAAACAACAACAAATCTAATGAACATATTTTGCAATTAGGAAAAATAAGAAGAAGAAACCGTAAGCAATAGAAAAAAATAAAGCGTCATAAAAGCTCACCATTATAAAATATCATAAACTACATTAAAATATATTCACAACTACCATATTAAAATCATTATCACTTGAATAAGAAGAAGAAGAAGAAGAAGGAGGAGGAGGAGGAGGAGGAGGAGGAGGAGAAAGAGGCCTGAAGTTGTTTAAAAAGTGGGTGCAAGTTACAACTTTTTTTAAAAGTGGGTATTGTAAAGACCTGTAAAATTTCATGGCTAAAAATAATGCCCAAATAGGTTTCCGTATTGTTATAACTATAGAAATTCTTAAAATGGACCTTTGTGGAGTAAAAAGTACCCCGGGACTTAAAAGATATAATTTTTCAGATTTGCGCAGGTCTGCGGTCCAGTATGCGATCACAGATCAGGTATGCAGACCGCATAGTGGTCGCATACTTGGACAGTTTGCTGTCAATTTTGAGGACAGCTATGCGGCTTAGAATGCACTCACATTTCACGAATGCGGGACGCATAGTTGTCGCATTCTTGCACTTTGATTTTTGCGGAGGGAGTTATGCGACCGCATAACAGGTATGCGGACCGCATAGTGGTCGCATACCTGGGCAGTCCGGTTTTTTTTTTTGGCCCATTTGAGGGCCATTTATGCGACAGGAATGCAGACCGCATAGCAGGACTGAGATCGCAATCCTGACCGCATTTCTGCTTCGGGACTTTTAAAATTCTAATTTTTATACCCGACCCCCAGTTCATTAAAACACTTACCCCCTTCCATTTTAAGGATTTTCTGAACAAAATAAAGAGAGGGAAGAGAGAGTTCTTGAGAGAGAAGGTTCCGTCTTCACCCAAAATTGATTCTTCACCATCACTCGGTCCTCGAAGTTATTGGGTAATTGTCATCTTCTTCACTCTAAAAGGTGAGTCCCCACCCCATTTCCTTTTTATTTCTCAGGTTTTGGCTAAAAATGGTAGAACACATAAATTGATTTTTGGAGATAAAAGTCGATACCTTGCATGCATGTAAGCTAAACTCCCAATCTAGTAAAGGGAAACGAGTTTGGGTAATTATTCACAAAAAGGGGGTTAGTAATCTAAGGGGTCACATAGCGTTCAATAAAATGCCTAAATGAGTTCGAGTTATGTTTATGGTTCCTAATTCTAAGTGAAATATGTCACATTGTGGAATAGATTGACGGTGCTAGGCGGTCCGGTGATTTGTGATAAAAAAAATTAAAGGGGAATTCCGATTCAAGGTATGTATGGCTAACTTTAATCTTTGTAGAGTCACCTTGTTGGTGTCCGAGCATTTGGTATGAGTTTCTTGCTTGAGCATATGTGAATCGATTGTTCTAATGTGCTGAGACGTAAGATTCTATTCTCTGGTTGTCCTAGTTCAGTGCCATGCCACCATGCTATATGAGATTGTGAAAAAGGGTGATTCCTTGTGGTTACTCTATCATGTGCAAAGCTCGTTAACTGTTGAATACATCGGTATGCAAGGATGTACTACCAAACGAAAGAAATGATAACGAATCCAATTGTTGAATGTATCTAAGTGCTAAATCCTGTGTAGTAAATAATGGAAAGGAAATGTGGATTTATCTAATTGAACTATATGTTGATGGTATGCCGTATATGACTCACCGTTTGGTAAAGATTACTATGGCCTTCGACATGGTTATTTGGTTGTTACAAAGTATATTCTTGCTGATGAAAATCCTTGTGATTGAATTGATTGGTTGATGTTGCTATCAAATGTAATTGCACGGTGGGATCGGGTTGCACGCTGCAACATAACTGTAAGGTGGGATGGGGTTGCACGCCGCAACAGAACTGTAAGGTGGGATCGGGTTGCACGTCGCAACAGAATTGTAAGGTGGGATCGGGTTGCATGCCGCAACAGAATTGTAAGGTGGGATCGGGTTGCACGCCGCAACAGAAGTAATAAGGGTGTAATGTGTTTGTGAGATGGGATCGGGTTGCACGCCACAACAGAAGAAATAAGGGTGGAATATGATTGTAAGATGGGATCGGGTTGCGCGTCGCAACATGGAACAATTGAAATAAGAAAATTTGAAAACCTCATTTGTGATTCTCTGTATCCCTGTGCAATATTTGTTTGGGTTTCTTTAACTTCCTCTTATATGTGTATTACTTGATTTTACATAGAGTAAAGTTTGTCTATACATGCTAGTACTATTCAATGGTACTAACGTCCCTTTTGACGAGGGCGCTACATCTTTTATATGGATGTAGGTGGTTCTATAGCAAGTAGCTCGGTCCGCCATTAATGGTGCCTCCTCTTCATCTCTTCAGCAGTTCTGGTGAGCCCCATTTCCTCTCGGGGCCGTGTATGGACTATGTCATTCTCTTTTGCTTATGTTGTAAAAGGTATAGTCGGGGCCTTGTTACCAGCAAGTCTATGTAAACTCCTAGCACTCTTAGAGGCTCCGTAGACACTATGTGGGTTGTATATATATTTTGGGTAGTAGTTGTAATTATTCGTAATCGTGGTCCCGTGATAGAATGTTGTGTTTAGTTTGTATAATTTTGTGTTGTAAATTCATTATAAATTTGTATATTGTGCACACGAGGTAACGCGTTGGGTAGGAAAGGCAATCCAGGCCCGCTTGACCGGGATCATCCGGTTAGGTGCCGGTCTCGTCCCTCGGTTTTGGGGCGTGAAAAACTTGGTATCAGAGCCTCAGGTTTTAAAAGTGTCCTAGGATGTCTCGGAGCCGTGTCTAGTAGAGCCCTTCTTATCGGTGTGTTGTCGACCACATCTATAATTAGGGAGCTGCATGGACATTTAGGAAAAATACCCTTTATTGTTATTTTGTATCGTGCGATGTGGTGGAAGGTGAGGTTGTCTATCTCTAACTCGTGCATTGTTCCAATTTTTGGTAAATGGCACCCAAGAAGAGAGTTCGACTCGGCCTAGAGGCCAATGCCACCCTAAGAGTGGTCATAAATACTCCAGCTGATGATGCGGGTGCGAATGACTCCCCAGCAACAAATTAGCCTGACTCCTCCACTCCAGGCCAGAATATTCCTATTCCTGCTCCAGTAGAGGGTGCTACAGTCCCTCTTGCTAATGTTCTTGATCTTTCCTCAGTCCCAACTTCCGGTCCCGGTATTTCTGATAGGGACCTCGGGGGAGCCATACAAATGTTGACTCAGCTAGTGGCCTCCCAGGCCCAAAGATCACATGTTGCCCCTCCATCCTCTAGCGAGCAAGGGGATTCTTCATGTTCCAAAGTCAACCAGTTTCTGCAATTAGCCCCTCCATAGTTCACAGGCACCGACCCAGAGGCTGATCCTCAGGAGTTTATTGATGAGATGTGCAAGACCCTCCGAGTTATGAGGGCTACTGAGATAGATAGGGTTGAGTTGGCTTCCTATCGTCTGAAGGGAGCGGCATATTCGTGGTTTGAAATGTGGGAGAGTTCCCATGGAGAGGGGAGCCCTCCGGCGAGGTGGGAGGAGTTTGTGGATGCCTTTATGGATCATTTCTTGCCTGCCTAGATTATGGAAGCTCGTGCTACAGAGTTTGAGGCCCTTAAACAGGGCAACATGAGTGTGTGGGAGTATCATACGGAGTTCGTGCGCTTGTCCAATTATGTTGTTCACATGGTGTCTACTATGGAGGCTAGAGTTCGTCGGTTTGTTCAGGGCCTTGGTCCCTTGGTTATTAATGAAGCTGCTACAGCTGCTCTGCATTCAGATATGAACTACGGGAAGATTGTGGGATTTGCCCAGGCTACGGAGGCTCGGAAATTAAAGATACGAATGGAGAGGGAGAGTAGTAGTAGGGCCTGGTTAGCGGATAACCCTGGAAGTTCAGTTGGAGGAGAGATATCAGCCCTTGGGAGAGGGTCATCAGGGCCATCTCAGTCCTATGCTCAGTCCTCAGCCAGTGTGTTGTGACTACGACACATTTATCAGTAGGGAGGTCACGTTGGACCAGGTTCAGACAGCAGGAGGTTCCATCAGTCGGGTCGTTCAGGTGGGAGGCTCCAGCAGCAGCGGAGGGCCCCATGCCCTAAGTGTGGGAGGTTTCATTATGAGCCCTGTTACTTGGACATACCGGTATGCTATAGATGTGGAGTGAGAGGCCATGTTTAGCGAGACTGTCGTGCACCCCGTCAGGGCACGTGTAGGGGCACTGCTCAGCCATCCAGTTCTTCAGTCGCTACATCTTTAACACGCCGTCCAGCCCGCAGCCCTCCAGCTCCAGCAAGGCGCGGTTCAGCTATGGGTGGAGCACGAGGTCAAGGGGGACCCAATCGGTTCTATGATTTGAGTGGTCGCCAGAGTGCAGAGGCTTCTCCAGATGTTGCCACTGGTATTCTGACTGTTCAGTCACATGATGTTTATGCTCTTATTGATCTCGGGTCTTCTTTGTCATGTGTTACTCCATTTATTGCTTCAAGTTTTGGGATACAACCCGAAAAACTTCACGAGTCGTTCTCTGTGTCGACTCCGGTTGGTGATTCTATTACGGTCGTGCGAGTCTATAGGAATTGTGTTGTGACGGTGCATGGTCTGGACACCACGACCGATCTTATTGAGTTAGTAATGGTTGATTTTGATGTAATTATGGGGATGGATTGGCTCTACTCATGCTTTGCTAAACTTGATTGCCGAACCAGAATTATGAGGCTCGAGTTTCCTAATGAACCAGTCATCGAGTGGGAGGGGAATAATGTTGTGCCAAGAGTTATTTCCTACCTTAAGGCCTCAAGAATGATCAGAAAAGGGTGTATCTACCATTTGGTCCGGGTTGCGGACACCACTTTAGAGGTGCCTGCTCCCAAATCTGTGCCTGTTGTTAATGAATTTCATGAAGTATTTCCGGATGAGCTTCCTGGGATTCCACCAGATAGAAAGATCGATTTCGGGATTGATGTATTTCCAGATACGCAGCCAATATCTATTCTACCTTACCGAATGCCGCCAACAGAATTGAGAGAGTTAAAAGAACAATTGAAAGATCTATTAGAAAAGGGTTTCATTCGGCCAAGTGTGTCGCCTTGGGGCGCACCGGTTCTTTTTGTCAGAAAGAAAGACGGATCGCTTCAGATGTGTATTGATTATCGGTAGCTCAACAAGGTCTCCATAAAAAACAAATACCCATTGCCTCGGATAGATGATTTGTTCGACCAGTTGCAAGGTGCTAAGTTCTTCTCAAAGATTGATTTGCGGTCCGGGTATCACCAGTTAAAGATCAAGAAGCAGGATATTCCTAAGACTGCCTTCAGGACTCGATATGGGCACTTTGAATTTCTGGTACTGTCTTTTAGGCTAACCAACGTCCCAACAGCTTTTATGGATCTTATGAATCGGGTTTTCAAACCGTTTCTTGACTCCTTTGTGATTGTCTTCATTGACGATATCCTTGTTTATTCGCGAAGTCAGGAAGATCATGCTACTCACCTCAGGGCAGTTCTGCAGACTCTTCATCAGCACCAGTTGTATGCAAAGTTTTCAAAATGTGAATTTTGGCTAGAATCAGTCACCTTTTTGGGCCATATTGTTTCCAGGGAAGGGATTCGGGTTGATCCCCAAAAGATTGCAGCGGTAAAGGATTGTCCTAGGCCAACGACCCCGACAGAGATTCGTAGTTTCTTGGGTTTGACTGGATATTATCGGAGGTTCGTGGAGGGATTTTATACCCTCGCCTCCCCATTGACTAAGCTGACGCAGAAAGCGGTTAAGTTTCAGTGATCCGTGCTTGCGAAAAGAGTTTTCAAGAATTGAAATCAAGGTTGACTTCAGCGCCAGTGTTGACCTTGCCAGAAGGTTTAGAAGGGTTTGTGGTGTATTTAGATGCTTCAAGGGTTGGTTTGGGGTGTGTGTTGATGCAATGTGGTAAGGTAATAGCATATGCTTCTAGGCAGCTCAAGAATCATGAGAAGAATTACCCGACGCATGATTTGGAGCTTGCGGCGGTTGTGTTTGCATTGAAGATCTGGCGGCATTATCTTTATGGGGTCCATGTGGACGTGTTCACAGACCACAAGAGTCTTCAATATTTATTCAAACAGAAGGAGTTGAACTTAAGGTAGCAGAGGTGGTTAGAATTTCTCAAGGATTATGATATGAATATTTTGTACCATCCAGAAAAGGCAAATGTGGTAGCCGACGCTCTTAATCGGAAATCCATGGGTAGTTTGGCTCATTTAGAAGCAGGTCAGAGGCCTTTGGCTCGGGAGGTTTATCAGTTGGCCAGTATGGGGGTATGTCTTTTGGCCTCAGATGAAGGGAATGTCGTGGTGCATAACGAAGCGGAGTCTTCGCTTGTAGAGGAATTCAAGGGAAAGCAATTCAGGGATCCAGCTTTGGCACAATTGAGAGAAGCAATTTTGAATCACAAGACTACATCATTTTCACTCGGCCATGATGATGGTGTTTTGCGGTGCCAAAGGAGGCTATGTGTTCCGGATGTGGATGATCTTCGGGAGAGAATTATGGCAGAGGCTCACAATTCCAGGTATTCAGTACACCCAGGTTCTACGAAGATGTATCACGATCTCAAGGAAATTTATTGGTGGAATGGTATGAAGAGGGGTGTGGCGGACTTTGTGACTAGGTGTCCAAATTGTCAGCAAGTGAAGGCCGAGCATCAGAGGCCCGGTGGGTTGGCACAACTATGGAAAAAGTTAAAGTCATTCAGGAGAGTATGAAGACTGCTCAGAGTCGTCAGAAATCCTATGCGGACGTTCATCGAAGAGATTTGGAGTTTCAAGTAGATGATTGGGTATTTTTGAAGGTGTCTCCCATGAAAGGAGTGATGCGGTTTGGGAAGAAAGGGAAATTTAGCCCAAGGTATGTCGGGCCATATAAGATTGCTCAAAGGATAGGGCAGGTGGCGTATAGGCTGGAATTGCCCCCTGAGATGTCATTATGCACCCGGTGTTTCATGTGTCTATGTTGAAGAAGGTTATTGGGGATCCATCCGCCATTGTGCCGGTCGAGGCGGTTGAAATTAATGAAGGATTGTCATATGAAGAGATTCCAGTTGCTATTCTTGATAAGCAAGTTCGTAGATTGAGGAACAAAGATTCTGTTGAAGTGTAATGGCGAAGTAAACAAGTCGAGGAAGCCACATGGGAAGCGGAAAATGAAATGAAAGAGAAATATCCCCATCTGTTGAATAAGTCCGGTAATGGTTTGAAAATTGTCATCTCTAAGCAATTACATTGGTGTCAAATTTTGTGCAAGAACACTCCATTCCCCTAATTACCCTACTATTGTGACTTATCAAACTTTATGACATAAATGTATATATTGTTGTGATTAGTTGGATCATGTATAACTCATTGAAATAGCTGAATTATGTGCAAATTTATGGAGTTAACCGAACTATGTGAGGCTTGTGGAAGTAATTGAATTATATGTAGCTTGTTGAAATGACCAGATTATGTGCAAGTTGATAGAGTAATTGAAAATGTGTGGAATTGGTTAAAATGTGTTTCGGGAGCTCTCTGACAGGTAGATAGGCCTAATTACAAAGAAAACTCTGGCAAAATTTCCAGAAATTATCGGAGATAGTGAAAATTTGGGGGTTGGTTTATTTTGTATTTTTCCTACTCTAGTGATTCCCCGATCCTCATTCGAGGACGAATGATTTTAAGAGGGGGAGAATGTAAAGACCCGTAAAATTTCATGGCTAAAAATAATGCCCAAATAAGTCCCTGTATTGGTATAACTGTAGAAACTCTTAAAATGGACCCTTGTGGAGTAAAAAGTACCCCCGGACTTAAAAGATATAATTTTCCAGATTAGCGCAGGTCTGTGGTCCACTATGCGATCGCAGGTCTGCGGTATACGGACCGCATAGTGGTCGCATACTTGGACAGTTTGTTGTCCATTTTGAGGACAGCTATGCGGCCTAGAATGCGATCGCATTTCACGAATGTTGGCCGCATAGTTGTCACATTCTTGCACCTTGATTTTTGCGGAGGGAGTTATGCGACGCACTATGTGATCGCATAATGGTCGCATACCTGGGCAGTCCGGTTTCTTTTTGGCCCATTTGAGGGCCATTTATGCGGCAGGAATGCGGACCACATAGTAGAAATGCGATCTCATTCATGACCGCATTTTTGCTTCGGGACTTCTAAAATTCTAATTTTTATACCCGACCCCCAGTTCATTAAAACACTTACCCCTTCCATTTTAAGGATTTTCTGAACAAAATAGAAAGAGGGAAGAACGAGTTATTGAGAGAGAAGGTTCCATCTTCACCCAAAATTGATTCTTCACCATCACTCGGGCCTTGAAGTTATTGAGTAATTGTCATCTTCTTCACTCTAGGAGGTGAGTCCCCACCCCATTTCCTTTTTATTTCTCAGGTTTTGGCTAAAAAGGGTAGAATACATAAATTGATTTTTGGAGATAAAAGCCGATACCTTGCATGCATGTAAGCTAAACTCCCTAATCTAGTAAAGGGAAACGAGTTTGGGTAATTATTCACAAAAAGGGGGTTAGTAATCTAAGAGGTCACATAGTGTTCGATAAAATGCCTAAATAAGTTCGAGTTATGTTTATGGTTCCTAATTCTAAGTGAAATATGTCACGTTGTGGAATAGATTGACGGTGCTAGGCGGTCCGGTGATTTGTGATAAAAAAATTAAAGGGAAATTATGATTCAAGGTATGTATGGCTAACTTTAATCTTTGTAGAGTCACCTTGTTGGTGTCCAATCATTTGGTATGAGTTTCTTGCTTGAGCATATGTGAATCGATTGTTCTAATGTGCTGAGACATAAGATTCTATTCTCTGATTGTCCTAGTTGAGTGTCATGCCACCATGCTATATGAGATTGTGAAAATGGTGATTCCTTGTGCTTACTCTATCATGTGCAAAGCTCGTTAACTGTTGAATACATCGGTATGCAAGGATGTACTACCAAACAAAAGAAATGATAACGAATCCAATTGCTGAATGTTGTGTAGTAAATAATGGAAAGGAAATGTGGATTTATCTAATTGAACTATATGTTGATGGTATGCCGTATATAACTCACCGTTTGGTAAATATTACTATGGCCTTGATTTCACATGGTTATTTGGTTGTTACGAATGTATATTCTTGATGATGAAAATCCTTGTGATTGAATTGATTGGTTGATGTTGCTATCAAATGTATTTGTACGGTGGGATCGGGTTGCACGCCGCAACAGAACTGTAAGGTGGGATCGGGTTGCATGCCGCAACAGAATTATAAGGTGGGATCGGGTTGCACGCCGCAACAGAAGTAATAAGGGTGTAATGTGTTTGTGAGATGGGATCGGGTTGCACGCCTAAACAGAAGAAATAAAGGTGAAATATGATTGTAAGGTGGGATCGGGTTGCGCGACGCAACAGAGAACAATTGAAATAAGAAAATGTGAAAACCTCATTTGTGATTCTCTGTATCCCTGTGCAATATTTGCTTGAGTTTCTTTAACTTCCTCTTATATGTGTATTACTTGATTTTACATAGAGTAATGTTTGTCTATACATGCTAGTACTATTCAATGGTACTAACGTCCCTTTTGTCGAGGGCGCTACATCTTTTATATGGATGTATGTGGTTCTATAGCAGGTAGCTCGGTCCGCCGTTAATGGTGCCTCCTCTTCATCTCTTCAGCAGTTCTGGTGAGCCCCATTTCCTCTCGGGGCGGTGTGTGGACTATGTCATTCTCTTTTGCTTATGTTGTAAAAGGTATAGTCGGGGCCTTGTTACCGGCAAGTCTATGTGAACTCCTAACACTCTTAGAGGCTCCGCAGACACGATGTGGGTTGTATATATATTTTGGGTTGTAGTTGTAATTATTCGGAATCGTGGTCCCGTGATGGAAATGTTGTGTTTAGTTTGTATAAGTTGTAAATTCATTATAAATTTGTATATTGTGCACAAGGAGTAACGCGTTTGGTAGGAAAGGCAATCCAGGTCCGCTTGACCGGGATCATCCGATTTAGGTGCCGGTCTCGTCCCTCGGTTTTGGAGTGTGACAGGTATAGATTAAATGGGGGCGACCAAATAGGGCGCCCCGTGTAACTTTTACGATTTTCTCAGATAACTCGTTTTGAGGCCACTATTTATTTCGTACCCTATTTTAAAAGCTTTGCAAATAAAACACCTTCACTTCACAACCTGAAGAATAAAAAAAAGTTTTTTTCATTCCTATACACTATTTTGAAACTTTATTACCCTAAGTATTCATGTTCAGTTAATTACCCAGCATAAGCAAGTTTTTTTTTTACAAAATATATACAATCCACCTTAAAAGGCTCCCAATCCATTGTTTGTGCCTTCAATCACCCTTTTCCTTTTTTCTCTCCCCTCTTCTCTCCAGATTCCCGCTTTCTCCCCTCGTCCGTCCAAATACTTACAAATTTATATAAAGGGATCATCTTTTCCTAACCAAAAATTATATCCCAGTCTGAAACACACAATAAAAGTATCAAAATCCATATTTTTCCGCACCTCATTCACTTTTAGTTGTGTTCAATCCTGATACTCAGGGCTGATTTCACTTTTGACAGATATTTCTTTTCATAAATTAAGTTAATAGAAAGAGAAACGGTGCTGTTATCTTTCTATCTTAATCTTACTTGGAGTTTCGTGCTTTACACCATTGATGACTGAGATGGAAGGAGACAATCACAACCCACAGTCCACAAGGAGAAAGAAAGAGTCATTCATTGAAAGCATTGGCATTGACTTGATATGAGAAAAAAAGTTTAATGGAAAAAAAAGGTTTAATAGATTGAACCTTAGTTGATGCATACCGAAAGCAAGCAATCATTTTTCCAAAACTGCATATATTGTGAAATTACTATTATTATTGCCAAAATACTTAACAATATACGGCAGAAAAATCTTTTCTACTCAATACGTATCAAAATGCATTTCATGAACTAACTATCACGCCCCAATTGATTTTTTGCTAATTTAGAGGAAAAAACATCCCTTATGTTAGCGAAAGTGAACACCTTCAGTGTAAGTTTATTCCTCGCTAATTTATACAAAATCAGACATGCGCAGTCAGATTAAATTAACACAAGCACAACAAAACCAAGGCTTTACATATAAAAATATCGAATAATAAAAAATATAGGGGGGCATCTAGAAAAGTAACTGCATCAAGAGCAAGACTAAAACATTAATTTGCCCAATTATATACAACTTATCTACATTATTTCTACCCAGTTATATAACTACAATGTCATACAACTTAAATAAAATTTTTATACAATATGTTTTTTGTTTATTTTGTATCTGATTTATACATAGTAAAAACAAATTTCATACAACTAATTATATATTATACAATTTATTTATAACTTATCTACAACTTTCATACATTATTTCTACCCAGTTATATAACTACAATGTCATACAACTTAAACAAAATTTTTATACAATATGTTTTTTGTTTATTTTGTATCTGATTTATACATAGTAAAAACAAATTTCATACAACTAATTATATATTATACAATTTATTTATAACTTATCTACAACTTTCATACATTATTTCTACCCAGTCATATACAACTACAATAACGTACAACTTAAATACAAATTTTATACAAAATTTATACAATATCTCATTTGTATATTTGTATCTCATTTATTCATAGTAAAAATAAATTTGATACAACTAATCGTATATTATACAACTTATTATAATTTTCATACATTATTTCTACTCAATTATATACAATTACAATATCATACAACTTAAATATGATTTTTATATCATATTGTTCAACTTTCATACAATAGTTAAATAATATATATATATATATAATACAGTTTTTCTAGAATTTTACTACAATTTCGTAAATATAATATATATCATGTCTTCTTCTTCGAGTTTCAATATGAAATTTAGCCAAAATCAAGTCTAGTCTTCATCAGAACACCCTCAAAATTGAGATATAAACTCCAAATCATATTCCCAATTGTTTGCAACAACATCCAATCCAAACAAATAATGATTTTTGAACCCAAATTCGAATTCAAAGCTTCAAAGCTTTTTAATGGTTGTCAATGGTAGAATTACTGCTCTCTTTTCCTTTGCTTTACATTACTGAAATTAGGTATTGAGAAATAGAGAAAGACGTAGAGAGAATTCTCAATTCTTCGCAACAACACTCAATTCAAACAAATAATGTTTTTTGAAAACCCAATTTCGAATTCAAAGCTTCAAAGTTTTTTAATGTTGTCAATGGTGGAATCGTGGGTGAATGCAAGATACGTGGGGGAGGGGGTGGGGTGTGGAGAGAGAAACGTGGGAGGAGTGGAAGATACTTTAGAGTTATTTTAGGACACTAATTATTATCATTAATTCTCTTAAAATGTACATAAATGATAATTGGATATATAAAATTTAATTATAATAAAACTTAATTAGAGAGAATAATATAGTTTCATATAGTGTATAGGAATATAAAAATTTCTAAAAAAAAAATGATCTAAATTTGGTCATAAGTTTTTATACGTAGTTCAGTCTATTCTACAACTTCATACCATTGGTCTGGAGTTTCTAATGAAGTGTGAAATCTTCTTGACAACTTTACACTAAGTGGTACAAAGTTTGATCATAAATTTTTTTATAAGTAGGTTAATTCTTACAACTTCAAACCATTGGTTGCGAGAAATTCCTAACAATTGTGGTATAAAATTTTATCATAATCTTTTCTTAAATACTTTTTTTTTTGTCTTTTTAATTTTAGACCATGGGTTTAGAAATCATGTTCCATATTATACCAGTTCCCTTGAACTCGACTTATTTATTACTTTTACTTCATCGAGTTTCAGTGATGCACCAACAGTAGGTTGATCAAGTAAACAAACCAACATAATGTACACCTTGAGTAATACTTGATGAGTCAATGAAATCCATTATTTGTTTCTAACAACTGTTTGACCCAAAATATGGCTCTTAGTTCAAATAATTAAATTTACATAATTATGGATCAAACTTAGTTAACAATAATATTTCCATATGAAATAAACAGTAGATGAATTTTGTGATAACAATATGCAATAACTTTTCCAAAAAGCATGAGCAATAATGTAATATTTAATAGCAATGGATAACAATGAATGACACTTAAGTAAATAGGAGGAATGATTCACCCAATAAAGGATGAACTAGATGGTTGTTCCTTCTGACAACGATGAGTGACAGATAAATCCATGAATGTTCGAGTTATTCTCGAATCTAATCGAAAAGTATGAAATAATATAGCCAAGAATCTCAGTGAAAAAGTGGTGTTTTATCTTAGTGAGAGAGAGAGAATCTTTTTGTCAAAGAGTGTTCTTACAAATGAATATCACATGTCCTTATCATTGTCTCTTTTTCTATATATATGGGATATGTTTCTAAAAAACCCTAATAGTACAAGTGCAGAGAATATCCATTAGAATATTTCTATTTAATATCATATCCTAACAAACTAACCGTTACAGCTCTTATCATCGATATTTAACCTCGACCTCGACCCTTGTTGACATCTCGACTACGGTCCTTGTCGAAATCTCGACTACGGCTCATGTCGACACTTCAGCCAAGGACTTGCTGCTTCTTGGGTCGCTTCGACTAACGTCGACTCGAGAATCCTTCTCATAATATATTATCTTGGCTTAGATAATCTAGAGATAGATTTTGCCTCATACAACATAATCACAATTACGATGAACTCACAATTTGGTAAATGATATAATATTTGAAGCCGTAGGGTTCTACTTTCTAGCTGCCTTAGCATGATTATACCTTTAGAAAAAAGGTACACAAATATAAGATGGGTTTCAATAGATTATATCCTGTTAATCTTTTTACAGTTATTTATTAAAATAATTTCAGCTCACTACGATGAATTTGGGCTTGAGTCAAGGTCCATTAATTCAATAGGTAGTAAATGCTTTTTTGATTTTACTATCATATACTAGTGAATATATTCGCGCTTCCCGCGGTAAAAAAGAAGACTAGTGAATATATAAATTTATTTTCTTGCAAGTTTAGTTGAGATAGAAGAGATTAATTTTTTATATGATTATAAAATTAGTTTTATGTCACAATTGTAAATCTTTTCTTGCAAGTTTTATGAACATGTCAAACATAAAACCTTCAATGTCATGTCGTACACTTATAATTATAAAATTAATGTTTACAAATTTGGTTGAGATAGAAGAGAATAAAATATATACAATGTATATCTATACTAAAATTGTTATATCACTAATAGCAATCTTTTCCTTAGAGTTACTTCTCACAGTTGTTCGTACATGTTAAATACAGAACCTTCAATTTTATGACGTACACTTGTAACTATTATTATCATCATTATAGCAATAAGCGTTCTTTCATTTTAAGAAAAATGTTCGTCGCATATAATTCTTTTCCAATACTTGATACTTGTCAAAATTCAAGAACCTCATTGGTGGATATGAAGGGTTCGAATTGCAAGCGCATAATTAAGTTTTTTATTGATGTAGGAAAGAAAATTAGGTAATTAATTAAGAAAATGAATAATAATTTGCATTGTCATTATCTAAATTGAACGATAACTTGTGTTATATATATTCAAAAAAATTAATATAAGAACTTACGTGATTCAATTTTGAAGATTAATTGTAAACACATAAAAGAGAAAATAAAGAGAAATAAGAACTTCAACTTGCTTAAGAAAATAAAAGAGAAATAAATACAATGCCTAACATTTGAGACATGCCACATCATATATATATATATATATATATATATATATATATATAAAGAAAGAAAGAGAGACTAGTAAATTTGTTCGCGTTCCGCACGGGATTAAAATATATCTATAAATTTGTTAAATGGTATTATAACTTTATAGATGTAAAGAAAGAAGAAACATAAAAATACTTGTGTTTCTTTCTTATCTATAAAAATCATGTGTAACCTAACCATCCTATCCTTTTTTTTCTACAATGATGGAACTCTACATCTTGCAAAATTTAATCACTACAATCACTCATCTGTAATGATATTCTAACTCAAAATTAAAATCATATTCTATTTTTCGCAAATTTAATACCTTAGGCATATCAACAACATTTAGCTCATATTGGGGACCAAAAAAGCAAAACAAACCACCAGATGCATAAGAATTGTAGAAATTACATACTGTTATAGTGATTAGGAGGTTTTACAAAGAATTCCAAAGTAAATACCTCTGGTAATTACACATAGACAATCACTTTAAAAGCTTCTCATGATTTTGACCCATAAACAAAACAACTTTGAAAAGCTCAAAAAAAGCTAAAGAATTCACATAGAAAATTAAATGCACTCAATATAACTCCCAAGTATAACATTCTTCATTGTAGATTATGGAAAGAATAATCCCAAGCATGACGAATAAATAGGAGTATAACTATATAAGTTTCTATTTATAATACGGAAACAAGTAAATTACCTGAAACACCTTTAAAGTAGATTTAAAAGACAATAAACACAATAATCCTAACCATAATTAACAAATACAAGTTTCTATGTACGACGTTGAAGCAACAAAATATAATTTTGAAAGTAGTATCAAACAATAATGCTCAATTGAAAAGAAAAACTTCTAGCTGTTACGAAACAATAAAAGAATGTAACGATCCGGTCGGTCGTTACAAAGAATTTGCATTATATTTGCTGTTATTGCCTTGTCATAGGTTGGTTATACTGTTTAGGATGTGTTAGAGTTGATTAGCTCAGGTTCGGAGTGGTTATAGAAGGAGTTAAGACACTTAGCCTCTAAAAGTAGCTTTAGAGTTGAAAAAGTCAACTAAGAGTTGACTTATTGGTAAACGATCTCGGAATGCATATTTTATGGCTCGGATAGCTTCGTTAGGTGATTTGGGACTTAAGAGTGTGTTCGAAATATTTTTGTGATGTCCGGTGTAGAATTAGGCTTGAATTGGCGAAAGTTAGTTTTTGGCGATTTCCGATCGGCAGTGGAAAATAGGCTATCAGGGTCAGAATGGAATTCCGGAAGTTGGAACAGGTTCGTAATAGCATTTTAGATATGTGTGCAAAATTTCAGGTCAATCGGATGTGTTTTGGTTGGTTTCGGCGTTGTTGGTGGAATTTAGGAATTTCAAAGTTCATAGGCTTGAATTTGATGTGATTTTGGTGTTTTGATGTTATTTTTGGTGTTTCGAAGGCTCAACTAAGTTCGAAAGATGTTATGGGACGTGTTGGTATATTTGTTGAGATTTCTGAGTGCCTCGGGTGGATTTCGAAAGGTTAACGGATCAATTTAGACTAGAAGAAAAATTGTTGCATTTTTTTACAGCAGCATGAACAGTAACTCGGGTGAACAATACTCGGGTAAACAGTAACTCGGGTGAACAATACCGCAAAAATTCTGGACAGTATAAAAATAAACCTTCCACGACCAAAACCCACTGTTTCACCATTTTTGTACGGAAAGAGAGATTTTGAGGCGATTTTGAAGAGAGGAAACAATTGTTCTTCATTGAGGTAAGGATTTTGGACCCTACTACTCGATTATATGTGATTAAGGATCAAATATCAGTGTTTAATTCATGAAAATCAGTAGAAAAAGATGGAGTTAGGGCTTGAGATTATGAGACCTTTAGGGGTCGAGTTGAGGGGTCAAACGAACTCTGATTTTAGCGTTCTTTATATGTACGGAATCATGAGATGATGAATAACATTTTGGTATAAAATTTATCGAGTTCAGAGATACGATCCCGGGGGTCGGGTTTTGGCTAATTTCGGGTTTTGTGCTAAAATTGGTACTTTTCAATTAGAATTCATTCCCTTAGCATAATTTGATGTTAAAATTCTGATCTTCGTAAATTTGGAGCACTCGGAAGTTGATTCGAGAGGCAAGCGGGTTGCAGAGTAGCTTTACGGGCTAGTTTGAGGTAAGTATTGTCTTTAAATCCTGTCCTGAGGGTATGAAACCCGGACTTTACATCCTTTCACGATTTTGGAGTGACGCACACACTGGATGACGAGTGTGGGACGTACACAAATTAAAAATTTGGAAATATGTTTCCTTTTTAGGCAACTATTGAGTTGCGAAACTGCTTTTAAAGCCTATTCTTTATAGTATTTATATGTTTTGATATAATTGGGTTGTAAGCCATGTTTGGGGCCTAGTGCCGATCTGTTTTAACCCCTTGGGAGTTATTTTCCTGATAACTCCTCTCTTAGAAATTATGATTTTACACTCAGTCTTTCCTGATAAATTGTTTTGACACTCAGCGCTTGTTGATATTAATTCTTGAAATGAAATATTGTTTTGGGTCGAGAACCCTATTTATTTATAGCCCAAGTGGCATGTTGAGAGTGTCTGACTGAGTGAGGCCGAGGGCCAATATTGTGAGGATGTTATGATATGATAGAGGCCGAGTGCCTGAGAGTGATTGATGTCATGATTTGGCTTATTTATAGCGCTTGGGCTATAGGAGCCCCTCCGGAGTTTGTACACACCCCTAGTGAGCGCAGGTATCTACTGAGTGCGAGTGCCGAGTGACGAGTGATTGGGAGGCATGAGTAACAGTGAGGATTCCCGAGAGGCTGATACTGAGTGACCGTGTGGTGCTGAGTGACTGTTATTGAGTGAATGTGAGGTGCTGAGGGAATATTTATGAGTGATGATTATGGCCTGAGGGGCAGGATTTTGATGATATTTTACTGAGTTTTGATTATGATTCACTTCATTTTTCAAATTGATATTTTGGGAGTTTTACTGAGAAATACTAAAAAATATACTTTTTTTAAAGAATTTTTACGGAAACTGGTTTGAACTTCTATATACCTTATTGAGCCGTGGCATTTTATTATTTTGTGGATTGGTATATTCATGTTGTGTATTTCTTATTCTCAGACTGTGATTTATTTTTATTTACTGAGTTGGCGTACTCATAATTACTCCCTGTACCTCTGTGTACAGATCCAGGTACTAGTGCAGAGCAGTAGCTATATTCGTTCGTTATCAGCAGCATTTACGGGATTTCGAGGTAGCTGTTCAGCGTCCGCAGCTTCTCCACTTCCCTTCTTCTTATAGTATTAGCATTTGATTCATAGACATTTATTAAGACATTAGAAGAGTTAGTTATATTCTTAGATGTTCGTGACCATGTTGACTCCAGTCCTAGGGGAATTGTTTAGACAATGGATTATTTTATATTTGCCTAAGGACTTAGGAAATTTTCATGCTTGCTATGCTGATATTTAATGATATTGCGTTATTTGATTAAACAAAGTGTGTAGTTATGTGATGGTTGGTTAGCCTAGTTCCACGATAGGCGCCATCACTGCCTGTTGGGATTTGGGGTCGTGACAAAGAAGAAGAAGAGTATTGTAGAGAAAAGTATAGAGGGATAATTCTTATTGATTTGGGATCAATTACAATGGAATAGAACCCCTCTATTTATAGAGCTTAGTTATCAAGTAACAAATCCTAAAATCTCTGTAAAATATAGACATTCACCTTAAAAATAATCATATTTATAACACTTCCCCTTGAATGTCTATTCAATAGATAATGTGTCTCGTTAAAACCTTAACTAAAATAAAACCTAGTGGGAAGAAAAATTCTAGAAAAGAAAAAATAGTACACATGTTAAATATACGCCTCTTGGTTGCCTCGTTAAAAACCTTGCAAGGAAAACTCAGTGGGACAAAAGCTTGTAAGGAAAAAAGAATACAACGCGTATTAACTCCCCTGATGAGAGCATCAATTCACATCCCTGAGCCTTCGCATCCCTATCTTGTGCACTAGCTTCTTGAAGGTTGACATTAGCAGGGATTTGATGAATAATTCATCCATATTAACTTCAATGAATATGTTGCATCTTGAAAATCTTTGGTATCACATTATCATGCTTATAGAGAATTGATAATTCATTCCATGTAACCTTTTCTCAAATGTTTACCATCTCTCCCCTCATGTTAGAAAAACTAACTTGCTTCCTTAACTTTGAGAATCCATATTTGTGCGTTATGGTGTTAATCAAAATATACACCCCATATTAGTAATAATAAGATGAAATTATTTGGTTCTTGACCTTGAACCACTTGTGAGGGAAGAATGTAATATACTTTCGTATATAATGGTATATCAAACTGATATAATTAACTTTGTTCTCATAAGCAATAGTTTAGCTACTAAGTTGATGCAGTCAATAAATCATTTTGCTAAACCAACTGCGATGTAAACCAACTTATCAAGTTGAACTATCTTGAATAGAAAATCTGAAAATTATGCTCTAAATTAAATTATTGAGCAGTTACCTTGAAACACCAAGTTGCAGGTTAATAATAATCGCACATGTAACCATCTCATAGATGCATCTGTGTGGTAAATATGGCAGGTGAATGCGCCTATATTCACCTTCAATATTTCCAGCATTCATGGGATTCAATCCCAATTTTAGTTGGTTTATTAATTAATGAGAACAAGCAACATAAAAGAATCGGTAAAAAACTTTTTAGTTCTTTAATATTTACCCACGTGAATTCTCTTTCATTTTTGCACCATATACTTAAATTGATATGGCTAAACTAATTATGTCAACTGAATCAATTATCAATATTGATAAAGTTCAGGTTTACACATGACATGTGCAATTATCAATAAACTCCAAGTTTATTGTGACATTCTTTTATTTATGTAGTACAAACTGGAGAATAAAGCGGGTAATTTTTTCACATACATATCACCCCGTTACAAGTTTAATAATAAAAGATATTAAATCTTTCTTTTATTTATAGTCTCAATATAACTAACCATTTTCGTAAATACTTTAGAAACTCAATAAGTTTCTTTGAGACTTACTACGACACAATACATTATTGATAATCAATTTTATTTCTCCAAAGTAGTATAATTGGCTCTTCAAGAGCTTTCAATTAATTTTATACTACCACATATTCATCAAAATTCATATAGAGAATATCTCTTTCAAGTAGAAAGTTATATAATTATGGTCATGGTTGATATCATCACAGGCAAGATATGTTACTTCTATTACTTTTGCCCTGTAATAATCATATTGCCATAATATTTTGGCATAATCTCAATAGGTACGCGATCAATGACCGTTCATGCCATAATAATGAAATTATTTTCTTATTTCATCTCAAACCTTCTTATAGAGGTGAATGTGGTATATTCACTACTATTGGCACTTACATATTCTTCGAAGAATGAATACGTATTCATAAATCAGATGTTGTCACATTCACATCTTGAATGGACCATAATCATCTATATGTACTTTACAAAATCTCATGTCAAATCGATGACAAATATTACTTTCACAGAGTGAAGGATTATTTTGAGATTTTTTATTATTCTCATTATCACAATGATGGCGATTATAATTTTGTCTATTTCCACGACCACATTCATTGATACCTTCACGGTAATAATTTAGTCTTCTTTCAGACTTATCACATATTGCTATGACATTTTCTTAAGGGGACTGCGAATGAAACAAATTCAATGGGGCGGGTTTCCACTTCTTTGCCCACAATCATACATGAATTTGATCATGGCAAGTCATAGAAATTTTACCACTTCGGGTGACTATAATTTCTTGCAAACTCTATTAGAGTTATAATCAAAGTTTATTGCCTTTGCTTGTATTTAAAATTAAATTATAGAATTTGAAGAACTTAGAAGAGAAAAATAAAGTAAAATACTTACCTTAAATCCAAAATTTAATCATGAAAGAAGTTCATGGAATAATTGTCAATCATTATGCTTAATCCCAAAGTTTATACTCAATTGGTTAGAGTCTCGTGCTGATAACGTGTTATGAAACAATAAAAGAAGTAGAAGAGTATTGCAGAGAAAAATAGAGGGAGAATTCTTATTGATTTGAGATCAATTACAATGGAATAGAACCCCTCTATTTATAGAGCTTAACCAGAAAGTAACAAACTCTAAAATCTCTCTAAAATATAGATATTCGCCTTAAATAGAATACTATTTATAACATTAACATTATAGTAAATATTTTTCAGTAAAATAAACTAATACCATCAATAAAACAAAGGGAAGAATAGTTTTTTGGTATTTTTTCTTCAAAAAGATAATCTACAAAAGGAACATGCAAACCCCTAATAATAAAAATTGGAACCTTAGAAAAGAATACTTCAAATGCACAACAAAAAGAGCCCGTATCTCTCCCTCGATCAAATTAAAGAGCTTGCGATTTTAGAATATACACAAAATCTATATGTACTTCTGACTATTATCAAAGAAATTCTAGAGTTACAGTGTGATTGGCCAAGCTGGAAAAATCATCTTATTTTGAGAAGTGCTTTTCAAAAAAATACTTTTAGAAAAAAGTAATTTGTGTTTAGCTAATAAATTTGAAAAATACTTTTGAATAATAATTTGTGTTTGGCCAAGCTTTTCAAAAATTGCTTTTATGTGTCAAATTACAAATAAGGACATAAAGAGAATAAAATATAAGTACTTTATTTAAGTAAAATATAAAAATAAAATTAAAAGTACTTTATTCTTTCAAGATAATTTAAATATATCAAAAAATCATCCAATAAATATGAAAGTTCATCCCAAAAGTCATTTTATATTACTTAATAGTTTAAACTAAGTAAGGTTATTTTGGTATATATAATAATTTGCAAAGGGTATTTTTGGTAGAAGAAACATCAAAACCGCTTCTACTTCTACTTCTGGAGAAAAACTACTTTTTTCTACTTTTTCAAAGTTGCTTCCGCTTTTAGTCAAAAGCACTTTTTTTTCAAAAAAAAAAAATGCTTGGCCAAACACCTCAAATTGAGGAAAAAAAAATACTTAAAAACAAAAACTCACTTTTGGCAAGCGTGCGAAACTTGAACAAATGTGCTATTATTATGAATATTTATATATAACTAGTTTTGTAGCTTTTGTTATATTTTTGTTCTTTATCATAAAACATCATATTTTGATTCTGAAGAATCTCTCTTCACGTGACATATCTCTCGTCTCATTCTTGCAAATACGATCCATTTGTATGCAACCCAAATGATATTCCTACAAACACATTGAATAATTTACTCAAGTTTAACATAAACTCATTGCACATCAATATACTGAAATTCTCAACTCGAGATTTATACTTCTACCCCTAGTTATACATCACATGAAAGAAAGAATTCAAAGAAAAATACTTGAAACCTCTACATGTAAATTTCTTGCCATTCACATTTGTTTGCCCGCCATATTGATGCCTACAAATAATTCTTATGATTCTATACGGTACGACACTACGACTATCATTAAAAGCTCAAGGAAATCATCAAAAATAAAAGACAGCCATAATAATGATAATAGACATTCTAACTAACTAAATATAGCCAACATGAATCATGATTCGATATAGAATTCAAAGCAAAAACATTAAATTAAAGATATAATATATTATATTAAAAGAGAGAGAAGGGGATAAGTGGAGAACTTACTCTTGTCATGTCTAACGGTGTGTGAAAACCAAAATGAGTGCAAAGGAGGAATTAATAAAAAACATATTAAAAACGAAAAGGAATAAAAAAAAAGAATATTGAACAAAAGCAGATTGACAGTCTATGAAATTGTAATGAGATTATCACTTTATGTTTTTGACATTCTAAATAGAGTTTCGATATATATAACTTATAAGTCCAGCACTGTAACTAAACTTTAAGGCAAATAAATGCCTCTCAATTGCTGAAACGTAGTGAGAATGACATTCTAATTAATAGAGGCTTCAACTGATTTTTAAGACAAATAAAGACCACATCAATTGCTGAAAGTAGTGGGAATATGTAAAGTCTGTCTATAGAAAAAAGAGAATTTTGGACTAGATGAGCGGAAAAATGTCAAAAAAAGGAGATATAAAAAAAAAAAAGGAATGCTGGTCATAGAGAGGTCACTATTAGGAATCCGGTAAATACCGATCAAAATTTTCCGACCAACGTTGGTTGGTCAAAAAAGTGATCAAAGTTGGACGGAAACTGGGAGAAAAATATTTTACATTTATTTAAAAACAATACCGACCAAAGTTGGTCGGTAAGTTGGTCAACAAGTTGACCGAGCTGGTCAAGAAACTTTCACATTACCGACCAACTTTGGTCGGTAATGTGGACCCAATTTTTAAAATTTTAATAGTTATATTATTATTTAAAATATTTTATAAAATTTAAAGAAATTTTATTAAAAATTACCGACCAAAGTTAGTCGGTTAATTCAAGGAAAGCATTTACCGACCAACTTTGGTCGGTAATGTGGACCCAACTTTTAAAATTTTAATAGTTATATTATTATTTAAAATATTTTATAAAATTTAAAGAAATTTTATTTAAAATTACCGACCAAAGTTGGTCGGTTAATTCAGGAGAAACATTTACCGACCAACTTTGGTCGGTATATTTTAATTTCTAGAAAATAACCGACCAAGTTGGTCAGTTATTAGGTCAACATTGGTCAAACTTATGAATCACTTTATATTTACTATCTAAATAATATACATGTAATCCGTTAACACTTTTATAATACAAATAACGAATACACTAATATATACTATAACATGCTATATATGTAGTTAAAATAGTACAACGAAGCGTGTATTATATATATATATATATATATATATATTTATATATATATATATATATATATATAGAGAGAGAGAGAGAGAGAGAGAGAGAGAGAGAGAGAGAGAGGTCAAACGTTTTGTTTTTAATATTCAACGATGCATCTAAGTATGTTATAAGTCGATGAATCAATTTACAAACAGATACATTTGATGATAAATTATATATACTAATTAGGATCTTCACAAGTCTATCAATCCCTAAAAGAACCCGACCCTGTGATCGGTATTGTTAAATTTTAATTTTTTAAAACCCAAAAAAAAGTTGATCGATTTCTAATAAATAAAAATATTTTTCTGCAAATTATCGACCAAAGTTGGTCGGTAATCATTAAATTTTTTTTTTACAATTACGACCAAAGTTGGTCGGTTAATGAACAAGGAATTCCAAGAATTTAACATTACCGACCAACTTTGGTCGATATTGTTAAATTTTGATTTAAAAAAAAAATATATACATTTTCATTTACCGACCAACTTTGGTCAGTATTTTTTTAAATTTAATAATTAATAAAAAAATATAATTTAAATACGCCGACCAATTTTGGTCGGTAAAATTAAATTATTAAAATATGTTTCCGACCAAAGTTGGTCGGTAAGTCATTTAAATTCTTCAGATGGTCGTTTTAACATACCGACCAACCTTGGTCGGTATATTAAAACGACCATCAAAATAGTGACCAAGCGTATTTGGACGCGTTTGGTCTGTAATTGGCCATAACCGATCAATATTGATCGATTTTTCTGGTTGATATTTACCGAATTTTTAGTAGTGTGTGCCACATCACCTCAATTATGCCTAGCTTTATATATTTATATAAATATAGATGGATGGCAAATAGTCGTTTTTAGGACCCTATTTTGAAGTTACACTGCAAAAGCCTAACTTCATACCAATTTAAATGAAATTCAAATTAAGTTAGGCTTTGATAGTCATAGTACCCAACTTCAGACTCATAGGTTCTTAATTTGAACTTTGGCTTTTCAATCTTCAGACCTAGACGCGAAGAAGCGGGAGGAGGAAGTATGAAGTTTGCCCAAACAAACTAAACTTTGAATAGTTTTTAAGAACTAAATATATTTTAAATAGGGATGCTACAAGCGACCTGACTTATTTGCTTATTAGAATGTCACTTTTATTTAGTTACAAGAACTAATATAATATTTTTATCTATATCTATATTTATATTTATATATAAATTTAAAGCCGGGAATAAGTTAGCTTATGTGGCACTTTCATGTGCCAGCTTCTCTATTTATCTTTTTCCATAGAATTTTGCCTTTTTCTTTTTATGCAACATTTTGAGAAACATGGCTCTATTTAGAAAATTCAACGGTTACATCTTTAGACATCGAAGTTTTAAAGGATCAAGTTAAATTCTAAATTCAAGATACTATAGGACTCTTGAAATCTTAGGAGTCTATAAGAGTTTTTGGAGGTTACCCTACCCTAAACCCTAAACCTTACCTATAAAAATGGTCACATATTCCCTTCGAAGAGGCATCTCAAAAAATGAAGATCGTCTCGAAAATCTCATAAACTCACGAGATATTCACAAAGAGAGCATAAAGTGGTCAGATGATTCTTGATAATCAAATAATTTAAGAAGATCCATAACATACTTCATGGATATCAAATAAATTCATGAAAGCCCGCATCATCCTACGTTCGAGAAATACGCTGCTCCAACCTTCGAATCACGGAGATAATCAGAAGAGAAAAATCAAGGAAACAAACAGAATTGTACCCGTATTATTTTATCAGTAAAATTATATTTTTCATATTTATATTGTAATTACAATTTATTTTTGAATTACGTATAATTTGAAATTTGCATTTGATTGCACACAAAGTTGCTGTAAGTGTCGACCGACTACAACAGTTGCGAGTTTTAGGATGCAGTGTACGCACGCGGGCGTTTTTACCGTCCTTCGCAACTTTGGTCTTTTAAAAATTTTTATTAATTATTTATAATTAAAATAAAGGGAAAAAAATAAAAGGCACAAACATATGAAACAAATAGTTAGATGAGTTAGTTTGACTTCACACAAAATTTAAGAAAGAAAAGAAAACTTTTGAAATATGTTATTCTAAAAATTTAAGAGGTAAAAGTTTTGTGGGACCATAATATTTATGTGGCTATAAAAAATTCTCATTAAGGATAAAGTGGAGAAAATAAAAAGTTTAAATTGAATTATTTCTAAATATAGAAAAATATCATTTTCTTTTAACGAACTAACAAAAAAGTTGTGTCTTTTAAATTGAAATAGAGTGTGTCATCTACCGGAAATAGTCTCTTTGCCTTCTGAAAAGTCTGTGTATATATTACTCAGACCTCACTTGTGAGATTACATTGAGTTTGTTGTTGTTGTCGTTTTCTGTGCATTTTCATTTCCTTCTTTCTCCTCCGGATCACCTGCGGAGATAGAGTATAGTCAGCGGGTTCAGTCGAACCAGTGACTTTGGTCGAACCTTGTATTTGTCTTAAAAAATTCATTGAATGTGCATAAATTATTAATTTGAAATCTAATAACTTAAAACGATTAGAATTCCGAATCAGTAAGCTTGAAATACTGGCTCCGTCTCGTCTCCGGTTACCTCCCCATAACTTCTACATGGTTGCCATCTCCGGCCAAACTATCTACCTTTTTTGTTATTTCTCTTCCTCTTTCCCTTTTTATATTTCTCTTTATTTCTACATCCTAGTTTCCATCTAAAACCAGTAAAATCATCTCTATGCTACAAAATATTTTGCAAAATCCCACAATTCTATATCCTTCTTCTAATAATTATTCTTATCATTTAAGTACTCTCATAACTCTTCCTATCTCATCACAGAGCACCAGAAAGGAGAGACCAAACCGTCAAAAAGGTAAAAATTAGTTGGTTAGTCCAAATATTTTTGCAACAACACAATTACAGCAAAAGCCATGTAGAAATCTAGATGGAGAGGAAAGGTATCAAAAGAATATGAAAGATTTGATGCGGAAGACAAAGAACAATATTGGAGGAAAAACTCCTGCTCTTCTCATTAATTTCACAAGTATTTATAGACAAAGAAGTTAGAGAAATAAGAGAAAACC
>MDKJ01176240.1:0-27718 GCA_005239525.1 Nicotiana knightiana
CTTAGACCTTTATTATCATTATTTACAACACATTGTTAGTAATTGCTAGTTTATTATCATTGTTAGTAGAATTAGTAAAACATCACCAAGTTATATTAAAAAGTATTAAGAGAATTGATTGAGTAAAAGTTGCGTATTCTGACAAATTAATTGATACGTAAATTCCCTGTGGGATCGACTCTGGGCGTAATACCCCGGATTATATTTGCAACGCCCGCTTAGTCTTTTATTAGACATAGTTGAGCGTGATCACGCATTTTACAGAACAGTGCGCAATCACCGTACCCCGGACCGCTCCCCCGATCGCGACCGCGGTTATGCGGCAGTGTTCCTGCCATTTACCGCGGTCGGGACCGTGGTCGGGACTTCAGGTGCACGGGGGCGGTCTTGGGGAGTCATTTTTAAAGCCCTATTTCGTCCCCCACATTCCCAAAACATAAAAACTTGCTCTAGAAAAGGGAACTCTAAAAAACCTAATACCTTAAAGGTCCCTCCACCATCCAAGATAAGTTCTAATGGTGATTCTAAGTTTATTTCAATTCCCAAACGCCTTATTAACATGGTTAAACCCTCCATATCATTAGATATTCGATTGGGACATCATTGTTGAGAGAAGAAACCCTAAAACTCGAATTCAAGGGGATTGAACTTCAAAAAGGTAATGTCTTCACCCTCTAATTGATTCTAACATTGGATAATGATTATAGAGTCTAGTTCATGAGTTATGTGTTGATGGGTTTGATATAAATTCATGAACGGTTATAGGTTTGGGTTGTTGATTGTTGATTATTGAAATGGTGTTGCTTACCTTATGGGTGATGAAGAATGATGTTGATTATAACCATTTGAGACTTTAGAATTTATCTAGGAGCAAGAGAATGGGTTATTGGGTGTAGAAACATCATTAATAAGGGCTATGAATCTTTATGCCACCAAGTGTTTGATAAAATGCCTAAGTGACCAAAACATGACTATTGTTGCTAATTTGGAATCACTTTTGACTTGTATTGATATAGATTAAAGTTGAAAGAGTTGGCGAATGTTGTATTATGATCAAGAGAAGGAACTTAAGGTATGTGAGGCTAACTCTCTATGTTTGGGAATGTTAATGATTCTCCCTACACTATGTTTCTTTTACCACGTTACCAATTGCCTCAGAAATATAGTTAAGTCTAGTTTTGCAGAACTTCTATTCTCTAGCTTCGTAACTCGTTCATGACTTTCATTCTGAACATTGTGAAATCAGTGTATAATAAATATAGACTTGGGTTTGATTCCCATGAGTCTCAGTCTAGATTACTCAGCATGTCATAAACAGTTGAAGTTTCAATTTTCATAATCAGTTCATGAATACATGTCTCAGTCTAGCTCTATTCAGCATTCAAGTATCATGTAACTCAGTATGGTTCAGTATTTCAGCATCATATATTTCAGTATGATTCTCAGTTTCTGAATGTTGAACACCTGTATTTGGGCCTGAGGTCGTAGTTTATATGCTTTATGCATGTTTGGGCCTGAGGCCGTAGTTTATGTTTTATGCATTTTTGGGTCTGAGGCCATAGTTATGTATATGCATACTTGGGCCCAAGGCCGTAGCTTGTGCACATATATATTGGGCCCGAGGCCATAGCTTATTCAGATAAACAGGTTGTTCATCATTCAGAAGAGGGAGTATTCATATCCTTACTTCCTTTCAGTTCAGTTATCAGTTATCATTTGAGTATTCAGTTATTAGTTATCAGTTATCAACTATCACTTATCATTTTAGTTTCAGTTTCAATAGTTATCATTTCAGTTATCAATTATCAATTCTCAGTCATCAGCTTAGTTTCAGTTTCAGTATTTATAATTCTTTCTTTCAGTTGCTTTACATACCGGTGCAATTTCAAATATACCGACGTCCCTTTTTTCCAGGGGCCTGCGTCTCACGATACAGGTAATAATTTACAGGTTGACGATTCAGAGAGCTAGGATTCTCGTACCAGCTATTTGGTGATCCCCGGTTCTTTCGGGGCATTATCATTACCTTACAGTCTTCAGTATTTTTAGACAGTCAGTTTATTCAGTACTTCATTAGAAGCTTCATAGACTAGAGTAATAGTTAGACAGAGTCACGTGCATTTAAGGTTAAGCAATGTTGCTACATATATGTTTCAGACTTATATTAGTGTTTCTGCATTTGATTTACATCGTTTAGACTTTTAGTATATCAACATGTGTTAGTTTATCTTCTCCAGATATCACATGTTAATTCAGCCAACCAGTTGGTTCGCTCAGTCACATGTAGTCAGGCACCGAGTGCCGTGTTACGTCTAGGCCCAGGTTCGGGGCATGACAATTGGGCTCAAAATAAAGATGTATTCCTACTATGCTAAGCGTGGAAAAGGTCGTGGCCCTATTCGTGGTCGTGGTCGTGGCCGTGGACAAGGAAGCAATTTTTCTGGTGTTAATCATCCCCCCAAAAAAAATAACCACCAAAAGTGAAAAGGGAAAGAAGAGAAGCCAAAGGCAAATGGTTTAGAAACTGAATGCTATCGTTGCGGTGGAAAATGGCATTGAGCAAATATTTGTCGTACACCAAGATATTTGGTTGAGCTTTATCAGGCATCTCTAAAAATAAAGGCCCTGAAGCTAATTTTGTCTATGACAATGAATTTGACATTACTCACTTGGATGTGGCAAACTTCTTTGAGCACCTTGATAGAAAAATAGACCACTTGATCGGTGATAGATCCGTGGTTAAAGATGATTGAGTAGTAGTCATTAGTATCAATTAGTATTATTTTATGAATTAGTGTTAGTTCGTTTTGATTAAATATAGTTCTAGTATTCATTTTAAACAATTGTTCAGTTTGCTTAATATTTAAGGATTAATATATTCTTTATTAAAATAATGTAATGATGTGAAAAGGAAATTTAGTTACTGATTTTGAACAGAAAAGGTACGAATGCATGTCCTTAAATTGATCATATTAGTATATAAATGTAATATAATAGCTATCTGCTACTGATTTACCATCAAACTAATTTATAAGTGGCAGCAAAAATTTATATAATTTTTTTAGCCCAAATATATAAAGATCATCATCGTCATTGCCTCTTTATGTACCTTCCATCAACACCTTAAAAAAAAACACACACACACACAGAAGACGTAGGAAAATCAATCTTTTTTGTTGGTTATTTATTTGTTTTGATAACGGAGGAAAATCAATCGCAGAACAGAGAGGAAAAACCATCTTTTTAATTAATCAAACACAAACTACTTCTCACCAAAAGCACTTTTAAAAAAAGTACTTTTGAGTAAAGCACTTTTTAAAAAAGTACTTTTGAGAAACGCACTTCTCAAAATAAGCTGATTTTAGAAGCTTGGCCAAACGGGCTATTAATCCCAATATAATTTGTTTTTTTTTAATTATTTGTTAATATTATAAGTATACACTTCGTACAGATTTACATATCTATTTAAATTGATATTTGAGTAGTTATACTTTTTAGCGAGTTTGACTTGGAATTTTAGTTATTATAATAATTCTTATAAGTAACTATTAATACAATTTGTGGTAAATACAAAAAAAAAAAACGTACACATATTAATAAATTTATTGTAGTTGTATTATTCATATATGTAGTGTACTCACAATTGTATTATTTTTAGTTACATAATTATTTGTACCATAATCAGAGTTTGCTCGAATTGCATTCAAAGGTCATTATTGAATCATTTGTTTAACTTATTTCTTTTCCTTTTCTCTGAAAATGCTAATATTTATTAGTATATTTTCTTTTGTGTGTCAAACCATAGGAAAGCAAACATGGATATACCACAAACAAACTTGGATCAAAGTTCAATTGTAAAAATATTTGTTTAGTTGATTTATGTACGACACATACAATATTCAATGAGAAGAAATATTTCTTTCATTTAAATATGTGTAAGGCAGATGTTATGATGGGTTTATAGTACCTTAGCTTTATATTTTGATGATCTAACAAACTTACTGACAAAGAACCAGATAAAGAACCTGATGCACATTTGGTATATAGCTCAATCAACGGACTCAAGCTAATGTGAGCTTTATGACTTCAGAAGATAAAGAATCAACTCAGGGACCTGATCCCTTTGGGTTTCCCTGACAACAGTACGAAGTTAACTCTCTACAGCTGGAAAGTGAATGACTGCATTGTACATGCAAACCGTGCAGCACAGAGCAACAGTCACTTTCATTGGGAAGGACCTTGTACCAACTAAATGATTACATCATTCAAGTGATGTCATCCAAAGTGTATTAACAAGAAACATGAAAACAAAACATTACTTGAATGTTTGTGAATGAACTCAAGCTCTCCAACATCTGATTATCAAGCATTCAATTCACAAGGGCATCAAGAACAAAGTACAACACTACTACAGACAAGTTCCTACAACAAGTCTCTTGTATGTCCTTAGTTGAGTTGTAACTTTGTATTTGTTCTTCATTGTAATTCCTACTTTGCTTATTTAGAAGCTTTAATTAGGAACCTCTAAAAATCATAAACCCTTAGTGTTTGTGTCATGACTAGAGTTAGTCATGAGTTGAAGTCTTTGTAATAGGTGTATTGCAAGTTAGTGAGGAGTTAAGAGTTTAATTCCTAGGTTGCAATAAGTTGTAATCTAAAGATTGCTCAGTAGTGAAGTTAAAATCCTACCAGTGTAGGTCGTGGTTTTTGATCCCCTTGAGCAGGGATTTTTTCACGTAAAATCCCTTGTGCCATTTACTTACTGTTGCATTAGCTAGTTCTGTGGAAACTATTATAGGACCAGGTCACTATACAGTTTGGTGGACTCATATACTCTATCAATTGGTATCAGAGCAGGTTCTTTCTAAAAAGTTAACACCTAGAGAGGATCCTCATCATGGCTGCTCCACCAAACTTCGAGGAAGGACAATCAACCTATAGACCCCCAAGATTCAACGGCCAATACAATGGTTGGTGGAAAACTAGAATGCATGATTTTATCATGGCAGAAGATTCCAAATTGTGGGATGTTATTTGTGATGGACCTTATGTCCCAATAAAGAAGGTCGGAGACCCTGCTGTGACGGTGACAAAGACCAGGAAAGAATACAACGACGCAGATAGGAAAGCTGTGGAGAAAAACTTTTGTGCCAAGAAAATTTTGGTGTGTGGCATAGGACCTGATGAATATAACAGGATCTCAGCCTGTCAATCTTCCAAGGAGATATGGGAAGCTTTACATAGCACACGAAGGAACCACTCAAGTAAAGCAGTCCAAGATTGATATGCTCATCACTTAGTATGAACTCTTTAGAATGAAGGATGATGAATCCATTCAAGATATGCACACTCGATTCACTTCCATCATAAATGAGTTACACTCGCTTGGTGAAATCATTCCAAGGAACAAGCTCGTGAGAAAGATTCTTAGTGTTCTGCCAGCTCCTGGGAGAGTAAAGTGAACGTCATTACTGAAGCAAAGGATTTGCAGGCGCTAATCATAGATGAGATAGTTAGAAATCTGAAAACCTACGTAATGAAGAAGAAGAAGAAGGACAGTGAAAGAAGAGAACCAAAGAAGGAAAAGAACCTGGTACTTGAAGCTGAAGAAATGACTCAAGTGAGGAGGATAGTGACATGGCTTACTTAACCAGACGGTTTCAGAAGATGGTTAGAAGGAATGGAGGCATACCCAAAAGAGGTAGTTCCAGCAAACAAAAGAATTATGACCTTTGTCATAAGTGTGGAAAGCTAGGGAATTTCATCAAGGACTTCCCTCTCCTGAAGCAAGAACATTTCAAGCACAACTCTGATAAAGCAACCAAGAAGAACCCGGTTCCTGTCAAACGCTTCAAAAGGAAGAACGTCGCTAACAATGTTGTGAAGCAAGATCTTGCAGCATGGGGAGATTCCTCCAGTGAGTCTGAAGAAGAAAATGATGCAGGTGATAGATCTATGATAGCAGTTGAGAGTGAATCCAATGAATATGATTCAATATTTGCCTTGATGGCTCAATCAGACGATGATGAATATGATGATAATGATGAGGTTAACTTCCCGGATGTTTAGAGAAATCTGAAATCCTACTCACCTAAAAAACTCATGTCATTAGCTAATGTATTAACTGATGCTTACCATAGTCTTATAAATGATAAGGATGCCTTAACTATGGAGTTAGGAGATGTTGAGCAAACTAGAGATAACTTGGTAGTTTGTGTTGTTGATTTGAAGGAAACTATAGATAATCTGAAGAATGAAAAGGAGGCTTTAACTAAGAAAATTGCTAGTGTAAAACACGAAAGAGATGATTTGATGGTGGTAGTGGTTGACTTGAAAGAAACCATTAAAAATTTCAGTAAAGAGAAATATGCCTTAGTTGAAAAAGATGCTTCTATTGAGCAAGAAAGAGATGACCTCCTAGTTGTAATTGTATACTTAAAGGAATCAATAGAGGAATTGAAAATTGAATGTAGGCCTGGTAATTATGAAAAAGGGAAAGAAGTCGCAAGTGAAGCGCATATTAAGCTTGCAAATGAGTTGAACATGGTAAAAACTAGCTTGTGTGCTGAACTTGAGAAAAGTAGACAGCTTCAGCCAGACTTAGAAAGAGTGAAGAGTGATTTAGAAAAGTATCTTAAGTGGATTTGGTCCTCTGATGTTGTTACTGCCATGTATGTTAACAACAGTGGAAAAAGGAAGGGAATAGGGTTCCAAAAAGAGAGAACTCCTTATGACCCTCACATCAAGTATGTCACTGTACCTGATAATTGGCTATGTACCCACTGTAGGAACAATGGGCATTTTAAAGAAAATTGCAAAGCCAGGGTTCAGTCTCTTAAGAAAAACAAAGTTTTTGCTGAAAAGGACCAGGTGCCACTCACAAAGAATGCATGTTACCTGCAAGGACTAGAAGAGCACTTATTCATCCCTTTTCTCATTACAAGGGACCCAAATTTGTTTGGGTTCCTAAATCTAACCCTTGATTTTCTTGTGCAGGGAACAGTGAAAGGAAGCAGTCAACAATGCTTCATGGACAGTGGATGCTCAAAGCACATGCCTGGGAATACCATGGACTTCCTCTCACTAAAAACCCTGCAAGGAGGGAGTGTATCCTTTGGAAATGGCGAAAAAATATACATTCTTGGTGTTGGAAGAATTAGAAAGTCTCTCTCTCACTCAATTGAGAACGTGTACTATGTCAACGGTGTTAAGTACAGTCTCTTGAGTGTTTCTCAAATATGTGATAAAGGAAACAATGTAGAGTTCTTGTCGAAGATCTGCATAGTTACAAATCTTGTAACTGGAGAAGTGGTACTTGTGGCCAAAAGATACAAGAACATTTACGTTGTTGACTTTGAGTCCTTACAAAGTGGTGATATGAGCTTCTTGAAAGCAGTGGATGATGATGCTGACTTGTGGCATAGAAGGTTGGGGCATGCAAGCTTTTCTCTACTGAATAAAGTGGTTCAGAAGGACCTGGTTCATGGTTTGCCCAAGTCAAAGTTCAAAGAGCACAAAGTGTGTGATGCATGCGCTATAGGAAAGCATGTGAAATCCTCATTCAAGCCAAAGAAGGATGTCAGCACCTCAAAGCCACTTGATCTCCTTCATATGGATCTATGTGGCCGTATGAGAGTGCCAAGAAGAGGAGGAAAAATATACATTTTTGTGATAGTGGATGACTATTCCGGATTCACCTGGATGTTGTTTCTTAGAACAAAGGATGAGACCTTTGAAGTTTTTGTAGCTTTTGTGAAGAAGATTCAAGTGAAGATGGAATCAAAAGTGGCATGCATTAGATCAGATCATGGAACAGAATTTGACAATGCCAAGTTTGATGAATTTTGCAATGAGAATGGAATCACTCACAATTTCCCAGCCCTAAGAACTCCACAGCAAAATGGAGTCGTGGAAAGGAAGAATAGAATTCTTGAAGACATGGAAAGAACTATGTTGATCGACAGTGGGATTGCTAAGAACTTCTGGCAGAAGCTATCAACACTGCCTGCTACTTGGTCAACAGGTGCATGATTAGGTCTCTCTTGAACAAAACTCCCTATGAGCTACTGAATGGAAGAAAATCCAAGTTGACTCACCTAAGAAAATTTGGATGCAAATGTTATATTCTTAACAATGGAAAGGATCAGCTTGGAAAATTTGATGCCAAGAGTGATGAAGGAATTTTTCTGGGATACTCTTCTCAACGTAAGGCCTATTGGGTATTACAAAATGCAGACTCAGTGTGTCGAGGAGAGTGTTCATGTAATCATTGATGAGTCCTATCTTTCCTGTGAGAAGAGCAAGAAGGATGATCAAGACGGAGAACCTCTATTGGTTCTAGGAGAGGTCATGATATGGAAAACGGAAAGGAAGATATTATGACTCAAGTGAAGGAGACAGGTGAAGACAATGGAACCTCTTTCTCATCAGCTGGAGAGGAACTAGGTACTAAAATCACAACCACTGAAGCTGAAGAAAGAGTGGTAGATGCAGTTCAAAGTACTCCACAGGTATCAGAAAGAAGAATGTAAGTGAACTAGTTAGGATTTCCTAGTTCCTCTACTGATGAAATTCAAGTCCCCAACTGGAAACACAAAAACTCTCATCCTCTCGACAATATAATCACTCCCCTTGATTGAGGAGTCCAAACCAGATCGAAATCCAGAAATTCACTTGCCTTCTCAGCCTTTCTCTCCCAAATAAAACCCAAAAACATTAAATAAGCCTTAAAGGATACAGACTGGATCACAACTATGCAAGACAAGCTGCATCAATTCAAAAGGAAAAAAGTGTGGCACCCGGTACCAGGACCCTCATATTGAACCATCATAAGGACCAGGTGGGTATTCAGGAACAAGCTTAATGAACATGGGAACACTACAAGGAACAAGGCAAGGCTAGTTGTCCAAGGTTACAATCAGGAGGAAGGAATTGATTATGATGAGAATTTTTCTCCAGTTTCTCGTATGGAAGCCATCAGAATCCTCATTGCCTTTGCATCACATATGGAATTCACTCTATTCCAAATGAATGTCAAAAGTTCATTTCTGAATGGTTTTCTCAAGGAAGAAGTCTATGTAAAGCAACCTCCAGGTTTTGAATGTCATGAACATCCTGAATATGTGTTCAAATTGGATAAGGCACTGTATGGATTGAAGCAGGATCCTCGATCTTGGTATGAAAGGTTGTCAAGATTTCTCTTATAAAATGGTTTTGCAAGAGGAAAAATTGACAACACTTTGTTTCTGAAGAAACGGGGAAGGAACCTGCTCATTGTTCATGTATATGTTGATGATATCATTTTTGGGGCAACAGCTGACTCACTTTGTGAGGAATTTGAAAAACTCATGGGAAGTGAGTTTGAGATGAGCATGATGGGAGAGTTGAATTTCTTCTTGGGTCTTCAAGTGAAGGAGTCCACAAAGGGAACATTCATCAGTCAGCAGAAATATATCAAGGAGCTTCTGAAGAGGTTTGATATGGAAGCATCACAAGTGATTGACACTCTCATTGCCACTACCACTCGACTGGACATGGATGAATCTGGCTCTCCTGTGAATCAAACAATGTATCGAGGCATTATTGGATCTCTCTTCTATCTCACTGCCAGTAGGCCAGATATTGTATTCAATGTGGGACTATGTGCAAGGTTTCAGTCAAATCCCAAGGAATCTCATCTGAAGGCCGCCAAAAGAATTCTAAAATATCTTAAGGGAACACATGACCTGGTTTTGTATTACCCTTCAGGAGATAATTTTAATTTTGTTGGGTATGATAATGTTGATTATGCAGGTTATCTTGTGGACAGGAAAAGCACAGCTGGAATGACTCACTTCTTAGGATCCCGCCTGATCTCATGGGGCTGAAGGAGGAAAAATTCAGTAGCTCTTTCAACAGCTGAAGCAGAATATATTGTTGCAGCTTCCTACTATGCTCAGCTTCTATGGATCAAACAACAATTGGAAGATTTTGAAGTGTACACTGACTGTGTGCCTCTTCTATGTGACAACACCAGTGCACTCATGGCCAAGAACCCGGTTCAGCATAAAAGAACCAAGCACATTGATGTGAGACATTATTTTCTCATAGACAATGTGGCGAAGGGGATTATCTGCATGAAGTTCTGCAGTACAGAAGACCGAATTGCAGATATCTTCACCAAATCCCTGAGCAGAGAACATTTTGAGAGAAACATGATGGCACTGGGGCTAATAAAGCCTAATTGAGAATCTGATTCCTTCCATATGGTTATGAAAGTTACATTCACGTAAAATTAGCTAAGGTGTTTTCTGGCCAAGTCAAACTCACTTCTATACTGTTGCAGGTAGACGAGCATGATGATTATAGAAGCTGCAGAAATAATGCATGGACGTTAAAAGAGGGTTGAGAATTTTCGAAAAACTGGTCAAGAACCTGGTTCTTGTACCACAGGTTAGTAGTCTTGTGTTTTTCTCATGCATATCTCAAAAGAAACAAAATTAAATGCAACGTCATCAACCTTTTCAGGCCCTGTATGTCACGTCTTTTCCTTCAAATCCTTTCACTTCCCTCTAAAACGTTGCACCTTCCCACACATCTACCACCGTTTCAGAACCCGTTTATCTTTCCCTCATAATTACCTTTTCCCTCATTAAAACCATTTCACTTCCGAAACCTGAGCGATCATCTCTCTCTTTCTCAACCTCTCCAGAACCTTCAACCTAATCATCTACCATGGCTGAAGGTCAAGCAATCCTTCCCACCATTGAAGAGAAAATCGTCAACTCATCTGTTCCTGCATAAACACCTCTGAATATCTCCTCTTCCACCACTGTTGACACCGAAATACCTAAACCTGATTTTTTTCACCGTCTATCTCTCTCACCACTCCCTCAACCTATACTCTTCCTCTTAGTGTTGAGAACTCAGAAATCCCTAAAATCGATAGTGTCTCTTATCTGTCACCTGAGATTCTCAAATAACAGAACAAAGATGAAGAAAAAAGTGGGGCTCCACAGGCAGAAAAGGTCTCTGAGGAAGATATTGGTTAATCTACAAGTGATCATGTCTTGGATGTTGTTTCACCCATGGAATCTCATGAGAGAGAGGCCATAGAAAACATGATGGCTATTGCTGCTGAAGGAATAATGAATAAGGAAACTTCTAGCATGCCTGAGTCACAGGGGGACGGGACTCAGCCCACTGAAGAAGAAGGAACAATGGTGCTCTTCGAACCATCTGCACCGAAAGAAGCTATTGGAACCCCGTTGATGAACCTGCTCCCTCTTATGAGGAAATAGATCAGGAATCTCTTTTCAGGCCAGCTTCGACCCTTCTCATTCTCCTCACTTTGACGCTGAGCCTTTGGATGCAATCCCTCCTGTTATGAGATCTAGTGATGATTATGAGTAGGATGATATAGTTCTCAGTGCACGTTTTAAAGTAAGGAAGCCAGTGCTCACTCATGATCACCCTCCTAAGCGACCTATTTCAAAAGAAAGAGGCTTTTGAGTCTGCCTTGAAGAAAAGAAAAAGAAGTAACAAGAAGAAGAAAAAAAGGTTGGTGAAGGATGGAGCGATTGTTTGTGACAAGAACATTCCGCTAGTACAAGTGGATAAGAAAGATCAAGAGGAACCAAGTTCCTTGGTTAAGAGTTCTCAGAAAAAGAAACAATTTATTGAGAGTGCTTCAAAAGAGGCTGATGAAACACCCCGTGAAAAGTCTGTGAAAGGTTGTGTCAAGTTGAAACAAGTTGTGAAGGAAGAATCAGTGTCTGATGGTGATATTCTAGTAAAATCAAGTGGCAAGGGTAAGTCCATTGGGAAGTCTGGTAAAAGAAAATTGGAGAATGTAGGGGAACTCGCTTCTGTGAAGAAAGTGATAAGTGGAAGTGTGCTTGGCAAAGAGAGGTTGAGGTACCAGAAGGTACTGCGGGGTCGCACATTTGACCCAGAGATTTCTGAGATGGGTGGTATGAGGCAAGTACTTGAGATAGTCGAATTTCAACAGTGGGAACATCTTTTCAAAGTGGATGTGCCCGAGGTGTATGAAGATGAGGTTCAAAGTTTCTATGCTGACCTTTTCACTGTTGAATCTGACCATATCTATGCTTTAGTGAATGGGGACGACATTGTCATGGACTCTGCTATGTTAGGAGACCTTCTCAAGGTCCCGTATGAAGGTTTGTCGTCTATGAGAGGTGCATGTGGTTCAAATTTTAGACGTGCCATAGTGAAGGAAAGAGTTGTCCAGCTGGGGGAACGGGTACACAAGAAGGCTCTGCTTCCTGTGTATCAGCTGTTATTTGAGTTGATTAATAAGGTTCTGCTCCCTCGGGCTGAAAGGAGGTCCATCACATCCAAGTCTGATTTGTATTTAATGGAAGCCCTGGATGAGTTCCTCACTGTCAATGCCTACCATCATGATTGAACATATGCAAAAAGTGGCAGCATTCAAAGATAGGAACCATGGACTTCCTTATGGTTTTCTTCTCACGCATGTCTTCAAATTATTTGATATGCCTTTGGGACAGCCCAAGATGGGGACCAGGAAGCATACATTCTCAAAAACTACTCTAGAGGAATGTGAGTGTGTTGAAAAAGTTGTAGGAGTGGGAAGCACTTCGACGATCTCATAGCTTATCAATGCCCAGAACACTGCTACAGAGGAGATCAGGAAGTTGAAGGCAAGGAATGCCATTCTGGAGACACATCTAAGTCAGGCTATAGCGGCACAAGGATCCTCCAGTTCATCAAGTGAAGAGGTTGCTCGTATGACCAAAGAAAATGCTGATCTCAGGCAACAAGTTGAGAACCTGAGGGAGAAACTGCTCGCAGAGAAAATGTCCGTAAATGCTCGGATTGATCTCGTTCTTAACACTCTTGCTACTGCTTCCGAGCCCTGTTCCTCTAGTGTCCCCTAGGTTAATCCTCCAGTGACCAGTGACCAGTGACCAGTTTATATCTTTTGTTTTGATGGCTTTGTGGTAGTTGTTTTTGTTTTTTTTTGTGGTGTGGATGGAATTCGCTTGTACTGCTCCCGCTTTTAACAGTCCAAATCTGCCTTTGATGTAATGGCAAATGCTTATGGTTCAGAAAAATTAATGAAGACTCTCCACTTTTGCTGCAAATGCTTGCATTTTTCTGTTTCTTTTTTCTATCATGTTGTGTGCACACATGTGACATGAGTTAGCTAGGCTAGACTTCTTTATGTTGATTTCTTGCTTGTGTATTTTTAATGATGCCAAAAGGGAGAAGATAATGAAAGCATGGGGATCTGAGTAAAGGGGAAGCATAAAGTCAAGGGAACTTGTGAAGTTTCTGTCACTTTATCCAGTTTATTTTGCTCTGCATATGGTTGTCAATTTTTAAGTTTTTCATCATAAAAAGGGGGAATTGATGGGTTTATAGTACCTTAGATTTATGTTTTCATGATCTAACAAACTTACTAACAAAGAACCAGATAAAGAACCTGATGCACACTTGGTATATAGCTCAATCAACGGACTCAAGCTAATGTGAGCTCTTATGACTTCAGAAGATAAAGAATCAACTCAAGGACCTGATCCCTTTGGGTTTCCCTGACAATAGTACGAAGTCAACTCTCTACAACTGGAAAGTGATTGCCTGCACTGTACATGCAAACAGTGCAGCACAGTGCAGTAGTCACTTCTTATTGGGAAGGACCTTGTACCAACCAAGTGATTACATCATTCAAGTGATGTCATCCAAAGTGTATTAACAAGAAACATGACAAAAAGCCATTACTTGAATGTTCGTGAATGAAGTCAAGTTCTCCAACATTTGATTATCAAGCGTTCAATTCACAAGGGCATCAAGAACAAAGTACAACACTACTACGGACCAGTTCCTACAACAAGTCTCTTTTATGTCCTTAGTTGAGTTGTAACTTTGTATTTGTTCTTCATTGTAATTCCTACTTTTCTTATTTAGAAGCTTTAATTAGGAACCTCTAAAAATCATAAACCCGTAGTGTTTGTGTTGTGACTAGAGTTAGTCATGAGTTGAAGTCCTTGTAATATGTGTACTGCAAAGTGGCTTGTAATAGGAGTATTGCAAGTTAGTGAGAGATTAAGAGTTTAATTCCTAGGTTGCAATAGGTTGTAATCTAAAGATTGCTCAGTAGTGAAGTTGAAATCCTATCAGTGTAGGTCGTGATTTTTTATCTCCTTGAGCAGAGATTTTCCACGTAAAATCCTTTGTGCCATTTACTTACTATTGCATTAGCTAGTTCTGTGGAAACTGTTATAGGACCAGGTCACTATACAGTTTGATGGACTCATATACTCTATTATGTTACATCAATTTCTGGTAGTAGTAATTTAATTAAAGGCTGTGAAAAAGCTACTATAACTCTGCTTAGAGGAACAGAAATTATCATAGATAATGCAATATTCTCCTCCAAGTCCATAAAAACTTGTTGAGTTTTAAAGATATCTGCCGGAATAGATATCATATTGAGACAATAAATGAGAATAATCTTGAATATATTATCATTACCAAAAATGTCTCTGGCCAGAAAAGAGTTATTAAAAAGGTTCTCATTTTTATCTTGTGGCATGTATTGAACAAGAATTAGTGCAATTGAGGATCATTCTATCATAAACCAAAAGGTTACTGATTCTAATATTTTTGTACTTTGGCATGATCGAATGGGACATCCTGGATCAATTATGATGAGACGAATTATAGAAAACTTAAATGGGCATCCATTAAACAATTTAAAGATTCTTTTAAATTATGAATTTCTTGCACTTCTTGTTATCAAGGCAAGTTAATTATTAGACCATCACCAACAACGGTTGGGATTAAGTCCCCTGCATTTTTGGAACGTATACAAAGGGATATTTGTGGACCTATTCACCCACCTAGTGGGTCGTTAAGATATTTTATGGTCTTAATAGATGCATCTTCTAGATGGTCTCATGTGTCTATTGTCATATCGCAACCTGGCGTTTGCAAAATTGATGGCACAAATAATCTGATTATGGGCACAATTTCCCGATAATCCAATTAAGTCTATTAGACTTGATAATGTTGCTGAGTTTTCATCCCAAGCATTTAATGATTATTGCTTATCAATTGGGATAAAAGTGGAACATCTTGTAGCTCATGTTCACGTTAAAAATGGCTTTGCAAAGTCTTTAATTAAACATCTGCAATTGATAGCAAGACCGTTATTCATGAAAACGAGGTTGCCCACTTCTATTTGGGGTCACGCCATTTTGCATGCAACAATGTTAGTTCGTCTCAGACCGACAAATTATCATAAATATTTCTCGTTGCAATTAGTTTTGAGTCATGAACCTAATATATCCCATTTAAGAATTTATTGATGCGCAGTATATGTGCCTATAGCACCGTCATATCGCACCAAAATGGGTCCCCAAAGAAGGTTAGGAATATATATTGGGTGTGAATCGCCCTCCATTATTCGCTACCTCGAAACATTAACGGGGTATTTATTCACTGCACGATTTGCAGACTGCCAATTCGCTGAGACACTTTTCCCAAAATTAGGGAGAGAAATTGGTGAAACCAAACGGGAAATTTTGTGGAAAAAACCATCAGTCTCATCATGGTCCACGTGCCTTTATTTGTGAAAAAGAGGTGCAAAAGATCATTCACCTGCAAAAAATAGCAAATCAAATACTAGATGCATTTACGGATCTGAAAAGGATAACAAAATCACATATCCCTGCAGAGAATATTCTAATTCATATTGATGTTCCTGTTGGACAATCTTCTAGTGTCATAGCTAATGAGTCAAAAGCACGCCTAAAGCATGACAGATTATTGGGTTCTAAGGATCGAAATCCTAGAAAAATAAAATAAATGATCAAGATGACACAACGAAAGAGTCTCATGAAGAAATCCACGATTTAACCAATACTGAGATTCATAAGGAAATGAATGAGCCTGAGACTCAAGAAAATAAGGAACTATCAATAAATCCAATCGAGATTGAGATAAATTTGAATCGATGGGATATAGTGGTGGATTATGTCTTTGCATATAATATTGCATCTAGTATTATGCAATATATTGAGGATCTTTAACCTCAATCTATTGGAGAATGTCGATAAAGACGTGATTGGCAAAAATGGCAAGAAGAAATCCAATCAGAGTTGAATTCACTTGCAAAACGTGATGTTTTTGGCCTGTAGTCCAAACACATAATGGTGTTAAGCCTGTTAGATATAAATGGGTCTTTGTACGCAAGAGGAATGAGAAAAATGAGGTACAAATATATAAGGCACGCCTTATTGTACAAAGATTTTCACAACGTCCTAGTGTCGATTATGAAGAGACATATTCACCCGTTACGAATGTGGTATAATCGTCTTAGTGAGTATTTATTAAAGGAAGATTATATAAATGATGCCATTTATCCATGTGTTTTTATAAAGAAAACAACAGCAAAAATTTTTGTACTTGATGTATATGTCGATGACATAAACCTTATTGGAACTCCTACAGAACTCCAAAAGGAAATTGATATTTAAAGAAGGAATTCGAGATGAAAGATCTCGGAAAGACAAAATTATGTCTCGGTTTGTAAATTGAACATTTGGCAAACGAGATTTTTGTTCATCAATCTGCCTACGCAGAAAAGGTATTGAAACGGTTTTACATGGATGGAGCACATCCATTAAGTACTCCGATAGTTGTTCGATCAGTTGATGTGAATAAAGATTCGTTCCGACCTCAAGGAAAGAATGAAGAGTTACTTGGTCCTGAAGTACCATATCTTAGTGCAATTGGTGCACTAATGTATCTTGCTAATATTACAAGGTCTGGCATAACTTTTTCAGTTAATGTCTTAGCAAGATATAGCCTTGCTCCTACAAGGAGACATTGGAATGGAATCAAGCACATATTGTGATCAAAAAGAGATTACCGATATGGGCTTATTTTATGGCAACAATTGCAGTCCCGATCTTGTTGGCTATGCCGATGCTGGATATTTATCCGATCCATACAAGGCTCGATCTCAAACAGGCTATGTGTTTACTTGTGGAGGCACTGCCATATCTTGGCGATAGACTAAGCAATCAATAGTGGCTACTTCATTTAATCATGCTGAGATAATTGCTATTCATGAAGCAAGTCGAGAATGTGTGTGGTTGAAGTCTAAAATACATCTTACTCGAGACAAATGTGGTTTGAAGTGTGACAAACTACCCACGATTTTGTATGAAGATAATGCAGCATGCATAGCCCAATTAAAGGGAGAATTCATAAAAGGAGATAGGACAAAGAACATTTTACCGAAATTATTTTTCACACATGAGCTTCAAAATAATGGTGATATAAAGGTGCAACAGATTCGTTCAAGTGATAATATGACTGATTTGTTTATCAAATCTCTACCGACGTCAACCTTCAAGAAGCTGGTGTACAAAATTGGGATGCGAAGGCTCAAAGATGTGAATTAATGCACTTATCAGGGGGAGTTAATACGCGTTGTACTTTTTTTCCTTTACAAGATTTTGTCCCACTGAGTTTTTCTTGCAAGGGTTTGAACGAGGCAAACGAAATGCGTATTTCTAAATATGTGTACACTTTTTCCTTCACTAGAACTTTTTTCCACTGATTTTATTTTAGTTAAGATTTTAACGAGACACATTACATATTGAGTAGACATTCAAGAGGCGGTGTTATGAATAGAATTATATTGAGAGTGAATGTCTATTTTTTAGAGACTTTGTTACTTTGTGGTTAAGTCATATTTTCTATAAATAGAGGTGTCTTACCCTAGTGTAATTCATCCGAAAATTCAATAAGAATTTCTTCTCTTTCTTGCAATATTGTTCTTTTTTTTTATTTATTTCATTTCAATTTTAAAATATAAATTATTTCTAAAATAAAATGAGATGTCATTTTCATTGTTAGAGAAAGTCGTCGTCGTGAGCTCACATACGCAAAGGAAAAAGGTGGGGTCTACTTATTCAATCAGTTATAGGGGGACACGTCATTTTGCCGACCAAAGTTATCAGCAAAAGTTTCAAGGGCCACCACTTCCACGTGGTTTTTCTTTTGTGTGAAAAGGAAAGGTTGCAGAATTTAAATTGGTTTAGAATAATGCTCCTTTGGTGTATTTTCATTATTTTTCTGCAGAATTGCAGATTTACAAGTTCAAAGGAGATATTAGAAGAGTTTACTATATACGCTCAGCAAATTAAGCGAAATTAATAGATAAAAAAAAACGAAGGGAAATAAATGAAAGAGAAAAGTAAAAAACTTTATAAGACATACCATAATTTTGCATATATGTATGCTTTGGACTCGATTATATATGTCAAATTTGTAAGGTCTGTTTGGCTAAAAAGAACAACATGTGTCATGAAGTTAAAGTCATAATAATGATTCTAACTCATTCGTACTAAAGTTAGACTCCTCTATAATAACATCCTTATATAACAACTATTTTAATTTTCTGATATTCATTGAAGACTTCATTCTTTAGAATCGATCTTTAAATAATATTTTACCTCTCTATAATAACTTTTTACTTATAACATCAATAATCATATTTATAACAGAACGCTCTTTGTAAAATTACATCTCTATAACAGTCCTAAAGGAAAGATTACTAATAATAATTTTAAAAATACGCACACAATCTTTTCTATTAAACAAAGTTTCTATCTTGCATAAGATACAAGATATGAAGATTTGCACATGATATCTTTTCCATTGGACAAATTTCAAAAAATATTTAGAAAGAAAATTTAATTGTTAAACTCTTAGGTTCTCTTCAAGGAAAAACTATTGGATACCTTTTTACCGAAAATTTGGATACAAATCTCGCCAATTCAAGTGTTATATCGCTTGTGAGAGAATAAAATCTATGAAACGAGTTATAGTTATAAAGTTCTTTTGTCAATCTTGAAAAAAATTATTTTTTTAAGTAGCTTTAAAATGCATGTCTTAGAGTTTAAATCTTTATACGTTTTATTATAAATTTATTAATAATATATTATAATTCTTCAATATTTTAACTAGTGAAATATGTATATTTTTCGAGATTCTAAATTTGAGTAATTTTCTTATTATTTATATGAAACATTAATAATTAAAAAAGAAAAAACAATCAATTTTGAGTAAACTTTATTTATAACAGTTAAAAGAGTGTATAATAATTATTTATTATAAAAATAAGAAAATATCAAAATAAATAATACTGTTATAGAGAGAATTGGACTGCATAATTGAATATAAGAAAGATGATTTTCTTCCCCCTTATTTGAGCTGTCCTTGTTGGCAAAGATTCTTGATATAGTTTGATATTTCTCACTTGCGTGGCCTGCGCTAAGCCGTCCATCAATCTTCACCGTTCATTGCATCCAAATCTAGCTCTGGACCCACATTGATTTTCTTACACGTGTTCGTCTTTCTGTATGATTAAGAAAGTCCTAATCAAGATTCAAGAGTATTCAATAGTGAGAGTTCAGATTGGTTGTGTCAACCGGCGGAGCTACAATTTGAACATTTTGAATTGAGAATTATAATCCTTTTAAGTTATTGGGATTGGGTTTTAAATAATAATTTATAAATATTTATTAAATTTTTTAATATAAATATAGAATTTAAATTAGTTCGAACCCTGTATCTTTCTTAAAAAATAATTAAATATGTATAAATTATTAATTTAAAATTTAATAACTTAAAGCGATTAAAATTCTGAACCCATAAATTTAAAATTTTAGTTCTGTCTTTGAAACCTGCAATCAACACTGTGTATTGCTAACTAAACATTGTATTGCTATAATACTGAAATTTATGTACGTATTATAATGCGTCATATATACTTGCAGCCAAGTGACCCCTTAGTTTATGGTTTATTTACCATTGTAAATTATGTATTCTGATGTAAGGTACAGAGAAAGGACCGCACTTCATAAAATAAAATATAACATATACGACATATTTTAATATAAGTATTAATAATTATTTTCACGATTCAAATTATTCCCCTTCAGTCTTCAGATTTATTTATCATTAAATTGGCTGCAAATTCTTGTAAGATGCGTTTACAATATTACATAGCGGATTTGAAGTGAATAATCAAATATGGTTAATTTTCTTATTTTAAGTAATTTTCGGAGAACAAACCACGTCAGACACAAAACTAGTGGTACAATTAATTTAGCCAACAAGATCCCACACTAGAAACACGTAAATCGAGTATGCAAATGACACGTAAAATAAATAGTTGACATATGAATAAATAAATAAAATACACGAATTTTAAACGCGCCACCTCACCCCCTACAAAACAACTCAGCACCTTTACCTACCGTACCGTATGTACAAAATAATATATACGTATATGTGAGTAAGCTGATTTATATACGTACACGTGTTTGGTGACGTGGATGCTGCCTTGACTCTCTCTCTCTTCTCCTCTTGTTCTTCTTCTTCTTCTTCGCTCCATTTCTCTCTCTACAATTTTCTCATTTTCTCTCTCTTTACCTTATTCTCAGGTATGTTCATATTTAGGAATTATGCAAAAAAATTCTTTTTATTATTTTGTGAAATGTTTTGGCTTTTGAAGGTGAATTATGTTGAATTTGCTGTACTATTATTTTCAGACATTTCTGTTGAAGAGAATTCTTGAGTTATCATTGTGAAAAAGAAGAAACTAAATAACTAAAAGTTTAAGTTTAAGTTATACAAACCGTCTGTTTAAGAAACTTTTAATTATCTTTAGCTGTTATAGCAGATAATCTGTCTTATTTTTTAATATGAAAATGTTTAGAAATTAAGAAAGTTTGATAGTCCAAGGAACGTAATTTAGACTTCATGGAACAATGTTTTATTTTTCTTTTGTTTGATCTTCTCTAGTTGTAAATTAGGTGGATTGATGAGGACTAGTTTGTCATTACATCCTAGGTTGTTCTATAGATTCTCAAGTTTTGTAAACTTTTTCCCTTTACTTTGTTTTGGATGAAAACTGTGAATGGACTATTATGCCCATGTTTCTCTTTCCTTCTCTCCGTTACCTGATTAAAAGTGCAGTTTGGTGCCTAAAGCCTCTCGCGTTCACGCAGGGTCGGTAAGAGCCACACCCAAAGGGTGTGATGTAGGCAGCTTTGTTACCTGATTGTTATATATATATATATAGGAGTGAATTTTGAAAGGACAGGAGGTAACATTTGAAAATCATTTTTAAGGTGTTAATTACAAGAAAATAAACTTTGACCATGCAAATCATTTTCACTTCTCCAAAATGGACTTATTTTATAGAGTAAGATTTTTTCAAATATAGTATGGAATCAAAAGCTTAAGAGATGTAGTATAGAAGATGATGCAAAGATGTATAGAGATTGATGTAGTATAGGTTCCACGTCTTCGTCCATTTGTTCTAACCGCAATGTGCTAGCAAAATTAATCACAAATGCAAAGATAATGTTACATTTTCCTGTAATACGTTAGGATGGATAAAACTTCGCAAAGTTGATTTGCTTCCTTAGCATTGGACGGTTTTCTGCCAATATCCTGTAGATTAGACCATACTTCTATTAAGAAAGGGGGAAGCTTTTTGTTATTCCATCTTTGGTCTTGTGAAATTTTGTTGCTCATTGTTTAACACGGCTGTATTTTATGCAGTTGGCATAATAATCTTGGTCAGTACCTACAAAAGGAAGTAATCATCTCAGCTGTGAATTAGTATAGCATCTAGTTGCTTTCTGATATATGGGAAATAGTGAGGAAGGGAAGTCGTGTAAGCCTGAGAAATCATCTTCGACCGCACCAGTAAGGAAATACAATAATGGTTATTGTGCAATTTTGTGTTGTGTGTTTGACACTGTTCTTTCTATGCTTCAGAGTATCTGTGATCATTGTTAATCTCTTCTTTGAAGTTAGTCTCTGAGTAGTTGGCAAATGTCTTCTTGTATTGACAGGACCAGAGCAATATTCACGTGTATCCTGATTGGGCGGCTATGCAGGTTAATCATTTTTCGTCTTACTCTTAGATATTCTTAGAAGGGTAGCCTTGGAGCAACGGTAAAGTTGTCTTTCGTGTGACCTATAGGTCACCGGTTCGAGGCGTGGAAGCAGCCACTAATGCCTGCATTTGGTAGGTTGTCTGCATGACACCCCTTGGGTGCGGCTCTTCCCTCGACCCTGCATGAATGCGGGATGCTTTGTGCATCAGGTTGCTCTTTTTTGTTAGATATTCTTGCCGTAGCTCTAGTGGTTGTTGATATTTACAAAGGCCAGTTATATATTCAGGCATATTATGGTCCTCGAGTAGCTGTACCTCCATATGTTAATTCTCCTGTTGCGCCTGGTCATGCTCCTCATCCTTATATGTGGGGACCGCTACAGGTATTTTCGCTGAATGTTTCTTAATAATTTTTGCAATTTGTTTTATCGAAGTGTTAGGTAATAGATTATTTGGTTTGACTGCACGAGCGCTAACCGGGATTCTCCTTCTTTTGTAGCCTATGATGCCGCATTATGGTACACCATATGCAGGAATCTATGCGCATAGTGGTGTTTATGCGCACCCTGGAGTTCCTATCGTGAGTCTCCATTCCAGCCTTTCGATTCTTTTTCGATATCAATAACTGCTTTATAATTCCTACTTTGGGGCATTGGTAAACAACTTATAACATATTGAGCTACGCCCACTAATTTCTTAAAGGACTGAGAAGAAGTATCGGGGACAAATATGAAGGTATAACTATTTTATATAGATCGAGAGTGAAAAACAAGCAGCTAACTGATTTAGGAATTAAGCCTTACAATTGGCCAACAACAAATTCCAGTATCCACACTACTGAAAGTTGTAAAAAATTGGCGTATTTGCTCTGTTCTTTAATATGAAGGAGCAAGTGAACTCATCTTGATTTTTAATGTTAAAGATTAGTTAATGGATTGGCTCAAGTGAATAGTGATCATCGGTAGAAGGTATTATATGAAACTTGAACCACCTTTACCAGTTCCTTTTTCTTTGCGCGATTGGGACCTTTTCAGCTTGGTGGGATATATGTGTTATCTCTTGATAATTTAATATTTTTTATGGACATAAGGAGCTGAATTCTTATAAGAAATTTAAAAAAATATGGGGATCGTATAATCTTATAATTTCTAATTATACTTGGTTTTATCATCTTCATATTAAATCTGTGACTTTATGTTTATGGAGAGTTACTGTAACATGTAACGCTAGCGACAAAGAGTTGTGGCTAAAACGTGGAACAGGATCATTTTACAGATTATTTGCTTATCTGATTCCAGGTGTCTCGTCCTCAGGCTCATGTAATGACATCATCTCCTGCTGTCAGCCAAACCATGGTATATATGCTTTTTAGTTCTTACAGTGTTTATGAACTTACCATATTTGTTTCAGGAAATGCCGACAGTGATAGATTATCCTTTTCTCTAGCTCAATGTAGTATACTAGTACCTAATGGTGGGATTGAAGCTAAGCCATTCTACATTGTGTAGGATGCTGCTTCTTTGAGTATGGACCCTTCTGCTAAGACTTCGGGGGATACGAATCAAGGCTTGATGAGTAAGTTAAATGGTTCTAATGGGCTTGGAATGTCAATAGGAAACAATGGCGACGGTACTGACCATGTACCTTCTCAGAGGTTTGTGCAATACCAGTTAATACTTGGGATCATATTCAGTTATTTGAGAACCATGCTCGACTCTGTCATAGATAGAATATTTGCAATTACTGTAATCCAGTTAAAGATTTTGACTAATTATTAGGTTTCATGTCGTGACAGTGGGCAAACGGAAGGTTCAAGTGATGGAAGTAACATACACACAGCAGAGGTATGATCTTCTGAGATTTATAAATCCATTTGTCTCAATTTATTTTTGTTAATTTCTATTCGAAAACTGATACTTTCTCTTCATACTCTAGGTGGGTGAGAAGAGTAAGAAAAGAAGCCACGAGACGACTCCTAACACCTGTAAGAGTGTGGTCTCATTGTGAATTTTAAGGGTTCTTGCATCTATTCATCGTCTTGTATTTGCTTCCAATATTTGTTTTATGAGAAAACCCCAGTTTGAAAGTAGTTTGCCTGATTTCATCTTGTGATCTCACTGTTCTTCAAACTTTTAACAGCTACTGACGAAAAGAATCGGACACGAAGCAGTCCACAACCTAAGGAAGTAAATGGGGCTACCAAGAAGGAAACTTCTGTAGCTTTTAATCCTGGTAACATAGCAGAGAAAGTAGTCGGAACAGTATTTTCTCCAACCATGACTACTACTCTGGAACTGAGAAATCCTGTCAGTACACTAGTGAAAGCTAGTCCAACTAATGTTTCACGAATTAGTCCTGCAGTGCCGGGCGAAGCTTGGTTACAGGTACATACATGAACCAGGTGAACTTTGCTTGCTATTCGACATAAACTTTGGTGTTTGCATTTTTGTACATGAATTGATGAGAATCGTGTTTTTTTATGTGTAATCTATGTTCTTATTGTTAATTGCAACAATATTTTCAGAATGAACGTGAGATGAAGCGGGAGAAGAGGAAGCAGTCTAATCGGGAATCTGCAAGGAGATCAAGGTTGAGAAAGCAGGTAACAGAGCAAATGTGGACTACGTTTTGATTTAATCTTATTATATGGCCTACGGTTTACTGCTTTCACATACTAGTTCTGATACACATACTTTCTTTATTTCCATCCTCCCTCCAGGCAGAAGCTGAAGAGTTCGCAATACGAGTTCAATCTTTATCCTCCGAAAATTTAGGACTCAAATCAGAGATAAATAAATTCACTGAAAATTCTGCGAAACTAAAGCTTGAAAATGCCGCTTTAATGGTATGATTTTGTTTCTTTGTTAAGTGTTCTTCTTCAATTGTTCGTGGCGGTATATATTTTCATTGTTTGGGCTTGTTAAATGTGGTCTGGATTGCAGGAGAGACTGAAAAATAAACGACGAGGACAAGCAGAAGAGATAACTTTAGGTAAAATTGATGATAAGAGGCGGCAACCAATTAGCACAGCAGACCTATTAGCAAGAGTCAACAACTCTGGTTCGTTGGATAGAACCAACGAAGACGATGAAATTCATGGTAATAATACTTCAGGAGCAAAGCTTCATCAACTTCTTGATGCTAGCCACATAACTGATGTTGTGGCTGCTAGATGATAAATAGTCACGACCGTGCCCGGCCCCCTACTTTGAGATTTTGAAGTATAGTCTGATTGTGTAATTTTGGTACAAGTTTCAAACTTACTGTTAGCGTGCAGAAGTACAGTACAGAAATGAAGAATAGGGCTCTGAAACTTCATATATTCTAATTTTACCTAATTGTAGTTTAGCTATGGATGAAGCTTAGGAGTGCTTTTTTTTTTGTCACCTTCACTTCAGAATGCCACATTGCACGGTATGTAAGGCTGCATACAATAGACTCTTATTGTAATGATCCGGCCGATCATTTTGTGAGATTAGCCCCGTTTCTTTTCAGCTTTGTCATATGCTATTTAACCTAATTATAATGTGTTGGGTCGGTTAGTTTAATTATAATGTGTTGGGTCGGTTAGTTTGAGTTCGGAGTAGAATTAGGCTTGAAATGGCGAAATTTAATTTTTGGTGATTTTTGATCGGGTGGAAAATAGGCTATCGGGGTCGGAATGGAATTTCGAAAATTGGAGCAGGTTCGTAGTGTCATTTTGGATGTGCATGCAAATTTTCAGGTCAATCAGACGTGTTTTGGGTGGTTTTAGCATCTTTGGCGAAATTTAGAAGTTTCTAAGTTCTTAGGCTTGAATCGAGGGTGATTTAGTGTTTTGGCGTTGTTTTGAGTGGTTCGGCGGCTCAACTAAGTTTGAATGATGTCATGAGATGTGTTGGCATGTTTGGTTGAGGTCCCGAAGGTCTCGGGTGTGTTTCGGGAGGTTAACGGATCAATTTTGGATGTTGGAAATTGCAGATTTTTGCTGGTGTTCAGTTATGGTGTTCTTCTATACGATCGCGTGAGTAAGGATGCGATCGCATAGGCTTATATGGGGAAACATGGTTTTTTTGTTCTATGCGACCGCGTTTGAGTGGTCCTGATCGCGTTGGGGAATGGCATGTGTGCTATGCGAACGCGTGAGAGGGTTGTGTGAATGCGTAAGGAGCTGAGGCGCGTGAAAGGGCTACGTGATTGTTTTGTGCGAATGCGTGGGCTAGGGATGCGGTTGTGTACGGGAGTTGGGTCGCGAACGCATGGCGTTTCACGCGAACACACTGAGGAAAGGGCAGCTGGGCAAAATCTTCTAAAAATAAAAAATGAGGGTTTAGTCCATATTTTCAAAAACCCATTAGAAAGCTCGGGAGAAGGTAGAATTTGAGGAGATTTTCAGTGGAGTAATTGAGGTAAGTATTCTTCATTCACATTTGCGTTAATTCCATGATTTAGTCTTGATTTTATCATTTAATTTGAGGAATTAGAGTGAAAATTGGGGGAAAATGGGAGAAAAGTTTGAGAATTTCTTTTGATGATTTGAGTGGGCAATTGGGGTCGGATTTTGATGAATTTGATATGGCTAGACTCGTGAGGGAATAAAGATTCTAGTTTTGTGATTTTTATCGAATTTCGAGACGTGGGCCCGGGGGTCAGATTTGGCCAATTTCGGGATTTTTGGATAATTTTGATAAATTTGAATGGGCTTTGTTCCTTGGCATGTAATAATGATATGAATCCGATTTTTGGTAGATTCGGAGCATTCGGAGGCCGAGTCTAGAGGCAAGGGCACTGTGGGCTAGAATTTTAGCCGGTTTTGAGGTAAGTAACGTTTTCAAACTTGGTTCTGAGGGTTCGAACCCCCGAACAATATGATATATGACTATAATTGAGGTGACGCACATGTCAAGTGACGGGCGTGCACTGAGTATTTCTGGACTGCCTCATCCCATGGCACCGTGTAGTAGTTATTACAGATTGATATCCGCATGTCTATTAATGTGGTAAATGTGAACATGAACCTTGTCCGAAGTTGATGATATGTGAGGAACGGATCGTCCCTGGACATGGATCTTGTCCGCGTGTTGTGTTCCGGAGATGGATCTTCTCCGTGGGGCTGGATTGGCCTTTTTCCTCAGTGCCAAGTGACTACAGTCACCTATGATTATGTACATTCCGGGATTGACCTTTCCTGGGCCTGAGAGCCATATACGGTACTGAGTGGATTGTCGTGTGAGGGTTGTGAGCACTATGTGCACTTCCACACTGGTTTCATATATTTATATGATGGCATGTAGAGTATTCTGGCATACTTGGCATATTTTGTATATTTTTCTGATAAACTATTAGCATGTCTAATTTCTGTACGCCGTTTATTGTAAATCCCGAGGTTTAGTCTGTCACTACCTCTCAGCCTATAGGTTGGGTTCGTTACTTACTGAGTTGGTGTACTCACGTTAACCCCTGCACCTTGTGTGCAGATCCAGGTACACCGAGACCCGGTAGTGGATACTGAGCAGCTGTCAGAGTTTCTTCGGAGTCATCGAGGTAGCAGCTGGCGATCACGACCTCGTCTTCTCCTCCTTTATCTTCCTGTCACACTTTTATTATTACAGACTATGTTGTCATTTCCTCTATTTTTACATTTGTACGTTGTAGTAGCTCGTGAATTGGTGACACTAGATCCGGATTTGGAATTGGAAATTGTGTTTAAAAGTTGTTAAATTTCTGTGAGCATGTGATTTTTACTCGTCATACCGTCCTATAAAAATCACAATAAATCAATTA